>JASEVX010000001.1:100463584-100689388 GCA_031761405.1 Serripes groenlandicus | reverse complement strand
CAACCGATTGTTCAAATACGACTATATAATTTTTTTTTCGTTGTTGTTGTTTTGGTAGCACTGTGGCGATTGTCAACCAATCGCCACAAAAAGTACGTTAAATTTGCCAGACGTAACATTTTCTCCCCCCGAGATAAGATATATTTTCAAAGCAGACTGTCCTAAAAATAATATATGTGGTAAACGGTTCTCCCTTTCCCGCGAAGTCAAAACGACTTGATACATATATCTCTCATTAGTAATCCGTGAGAGAAATGTAGAAGTTGATCACAGGGTTAAATTTCTAGTTTGCCCACAATGTTTTCACCAGTCTTGGCTTAACATTGTATTTTAAGAATCGTTTGCTTCGGAAATATTTTGGAAAAAAATCTAAATATCAGGGAAAATGGGAAGGATATGGTTGATACAGAATTGAGAACATAGCGGGAAGTGGAAATGCCCATTTGAAGCAAGTTGTCCTTTTCCGTCATTATTTTCAAATGTCGTTTACGTCAAAAGTAGTATATAAATGTATGAGTAAATGTATGAGTAAATGTATGAGTAAATGTATGAGTAGACCAGTCTGTGTGTTCTACATGTCTGATGTATAGATTCCTCCTATCCCTTCTTAGCCTTTCCCACATAAAGACACGTTTTGACACATCTGCAGCAGACGGCTTTTTGAAAACAAAGTGACAAAATAAGAAATTGCACAATGTTTTCCACTTTTAGTCATAGGTTATCCATTCAATTATAGAGATTTTCCATTGTTTGACAAAATATGTTCAAAGTCGTCTGCTGCAGATATGGTGTATGTGGGAAAAGGTTAACACAGCTCCGTCAACTTGATGTAATACGTTAGACTCTTACGACAAATTCTCATCCTTGTCTGAACTACATTCACAAACATCTGCTGCGGGAACGTCAAAGGTAGGGTTAACCCTTTCCCTCATACGACAATTCTACAGCAGACGACTTTGACCATATTTTGTCAGAAAATAGAAAATCTCTATAATTGTGTGGATAACCTATGACTAAAAATAGAAAACATTGTGGCAAAAGGAGAAATTGCTCGTTTTAAGCAAATTATTCTTTTGTTACCGTGTTTTCAAAAAGCCGTCTGCTGCAGAGGCGTCAGAGAACGTCTATATGAGGGAAAGGGTTAACCCCTTCACACATGCAGACCCGATTTGACGCATGGATCTGCCGCAGACGACGTTTTGAGAACATTGTGGCAAAAAGAGACATTGATTACAATAATCAATTATCATTTTGCTGCCAAAATGTGTTCAACTGTTTACATTCCATATACTTTCATTTATATATAGGTTTTTGCCAAGATGTTTACAAAGTCTTCTGCTGTAAATTAGTGTACGTGGGCAAGGGTTAAAAAGTCTCCTGAGAACGCTTTATTAGACCCGTCCAATTTCAAATCATACGAATATACATTGTGAAAGGGCGACACGCAAATGTAAGAATCAGACATAGTATAGAAATCATTTGTAAAAGGGAGAGATTCTACTTTTACCAATGTTTCCAAAGTTATTTAACGGAGAGTTGTTAAACGTCATATTCATAAGGGAAAAGGTTTTGACAAATGACCTTATCAACATAAAGGATGTCGATTGTGTGCGTTCAACGTGTTTACCCTTTTCCCTCGCACAGACGTATGTTGACGCTTCTGAATCAAACGACAACATTGTGAAAAAAGGTGACATTGCTTATAATGAAACATATCTCCTTTTGCCAAACTATTTTCAACTCTATTCAATTGGTGTTTACTCACATACGAGGATATTTTCATATTTTTGCCTAGATTCTTTCAAAATAGTCTGATAAGGATCTAAGGATTTGTTGTAAAAGGGAAAGTGTTAAACCCATTACCCATACTATATTTTAGACTATTCCAAAGCCAGAAGGCACGAAAATATAGATGGGAAATGCGGATATATATTTTGAAAACATAGAAGTCAATGTTAAGTTTGTGTATATTTTCTTTCCATTTCCCATAATGTTTAACACGGAAAGAGCTGTATAATCGATACATTAGGTTTATCATTTAAACAAATAAACAAATAAATAAAGGTAAAGTGTTGATCCTTTTTTCAGATACGCACTACTTTTGACACAGCTACAACTTCCAATTTTAGAACATTCATGAAATGGGAGTAATATTCTCACTTTTCCTCAATGTTTTAAAAACGTATCTTCGTTAAACTCCCAATTTTAAAACAATTCACGTTATCTCGGATCTTTTCAAAGCAGACGACTTTGTATTATCAGGTAAGCATTTGACCAACATCCAACACATCTGCAGCAGACGGTTTTGATAGAATCTGAAAAATCAATGATTGAACGTATTTGTATAACATGGTTGCCACCATTGTTACAAAAGGAGAAATTTCTCCTTTTGCCACAACAATGTTTTCAAAAGCCGTCTGTTGTAAATGTTTCAAATTGCTTCTGCACGTAGGAAAAGGTTATAAAGGATAGGCTTCTCTATTACTCTATGAAGGCGAATATATATTTATTAAACATTCTTGTAAGATAGGTAACATTAAATCTTTTCCATCGTGTCACATATTTTAACCCTTTCCCATATACAACAAATCTGTAGCAGACGACTTTGAAAACGTCTAGGCAAAAGCACAAAAAAAAAATCCATTTAAATAAAAGAACAATAATTGAAAAGAGTTGAAAACTTGGTGACAAAAGGAGAAATTGCTCGTTTTGAGCAATTTCTTCTTTTGTCTCCATGTTTTCAAAAGGCCGGCTTCTGCAGAGGCGTCAGCAAGCGTCTATATATGAGGAAAAGGGATACGCTGAACCTCACTTGTATGTTTGGTCTGCCTATATCCAGTTCGTAAATGGAATCACTAAACTAAGCTGAAAAGAAACAAAAGAGAAAACTGAAGTATATATACATATAAAAAGGGTAAAATTAAATCTGCAGTAGTCTACACAAAGACTCAGAACAGAATATTCAGTTTACCTAGCTTGAAGAAACCCTGAACGGTTTGACGCTAACCCTTTCCCACATTCAGACGACATATGTCGTTTCTGAAGCAGACGAATTTCGAAAATGTGTTGAAAATTAAAACGGAAGAAATCGCTTAATGCGGACAAAATATCATTTTCCTTCAATAATTTCTAGATAACGCGTGTTGTTTTGTTCGTTATTTTTTTAATTTTCCCAGATTGTTTTTTTAAGCAAACGACTGTAAAATATTGAAAATAGATACAGCTGGTGTCAACAGTCAAATAATGAGAGAGAAATGCGGTATTAGACACGTGTTACATTGAGAGAAATGAGCCGTCCAACGAGAAAACCAACATTGTGGACTCTGCGTAAAGTATCGATACGGATCAGTCTTAGCATGCCGTGCAGGCTATTCCGGACAGACACTTTTCGCCTCCTGTGGATTTTCTGTTTCAGGAATCACTACTCTATACATCTTTCCCCCTAAGACGGAATGTGTCGGCCGGATCAGTCTGCGCGGACAGCGCATGCTGATCTGGTCGATACATTACGCAGATGATATGAGCCGTACCGCGAGAAAACCAACATTGTGGACTCTGCGTAAAGTATCGATACGGATCAGTCTTAGCATGCCGTGCAGGCTATTCCGGACAGACACTTTTCGCCTCCTGTGGATTTTCTGTTTCAGGAATCACTACTCTATACATCTTTCCCCCTAAGACGGAATGTGTCGGCCGGATCAGTCTGCGCGGACAGCGCATGCTGATCTGGTCGATACATTACGCAGATGATATGAGCCGTACCGCGAGAAAACCAACATTGTGGACTCTGCGTAAAGTATCGATACGGATCAGTCTTAGCATGCCGTGCAGGCTATTCCGGACAGACACTTTTCGCCTCCTGTGGATTTTCTGTTTCAGGAATCACTACTCTATACATCTTTCCCCCTAAGACGGAATGTGTCGGCCGGATCAGTCTGCGCGGACAGCGCAGGCTGATCTGGTCGATACATTACGCAGATGATATGAGCCGTACCGCGAGAAAACCAACATTGTGGACTCTGCGTAAAGTATCGATACGGATCAGTCTTAGCATGCCGTGCAGGCTATTCCGGACAGACACTTTTCGCCTCCTATGGATTTTCTGGTTCAGGAATCATTATACCTCTATCCCCCTGAGACGGAATGTGTCGGCCCAGATTAGCCTGCGCGGCATTTCGCTCTTATTATTTGACTGTTAACCTCATATGTTACTTTACAGTCGTTTTTGCTTAAAAAGACAATCTGGTTAAATTAAAAAAATCAGGCTGATCTGGGTCGATACATTATGCATAGTCCATAACGTTGGTTTTTCTCGTGGAACGGCTCAACTGTATACTATTGAAAGAATAATGTTTGATTTCGCCATGTTCGAACTGCAGCTCGGCCAACATTCTTTCCGACGTTTGACAAAAAGTCAATTCGACAAACGTCATTCGTCTTACACCAATATGCTTACAGTCTATGCTGAAAAAGCAACCATTTGCTTGGAAAGATGTGTGGAGAATATCTGATAAAACCAGGAATCACATGGGTATGTGAACTGGCCAACGTGATGTGACTGAACTATTGTTGTAAACTGAGGTAAACCCGAAGTCGATTAATCAGTAGAACAATATAACAAAATTCGAAAAAAAACACAAAAAAACCCAAACACAAACAAACAAACAAATACAATAAATACACTCACACACACAAACAAACAAACAAACAAATACAATAACACACAAACAACACAATGAGAGTTGGTAATATGACACGTGCCACAGCAGGACAAAAGAGGACCGTGTTGGACCGCAAACACTAAAGACTCAGATGAGTCCGTTAATAGTCACAGTGTCGTCACAGCTTCCATTGTTTATCTACATTTAAAAGAGTAATTCCTTATTCCTATGGCAAAGCTTTATGAAGAATCCGCCGTGGTCGAGTGGTTAAGCGTTGGGATTTTGAGCAAGGCGTCCCGGGTTCGTTCCCCATTCGCGGTGGTCATTGTTGGCAAGGCACATTAATTTCCTAGCCTATTACTGGGTTGTTTATACAGGGATCATGAATAAGTGAGTTATTGCGCTGATATAACGGAATTAAAGTTGAATACGGCGTAAAGATCCAATAAAACAAACTTCGTGCACTCAAACTAGATTTACATCCCGATGCCTCAATGAGTTGCATCTGGCGATTGTGGCATAGAAAAACAAACAAAAAAAATGAGCCGCAGTCCGCGCTGGCTAATACTGGCACATTCCGTCTCAGGGAGAAAGAGGTAAACCGTATAGAGTAATGCTTCCTGAAACAGAAACTCCACAGAAGGCGAAACGTGTCTGTCCGGGATAGCCTGCGCTGCATGCTTAGGCTGATACGGGTCGACACTTTACGCATAGTCCTCAATGTTGGCCGAGCCCCGGTAGCTCTGTCGGAAGCGATGCGGGTTGTCAATCCAGGGGTTATGAGTTCGAATCCAAGATCGGCCAACATTCTTTCCGACGTTAGAAAAGTCACTGTGACATGCGTCATTCGTCTTTCACCAATGGGCTAACAGTCTGTGTGGAAAAGCAGCCAGTTTGTTGGAAGGTATGTTGAGTACTAGTATGAGAAAGCAAGAAACCCGTGTGGCATGAGTAGGTGAACTGGCTTCCGTGAAATGACTGCAAATGTGTTGAACACGGCGTTAAAACCCAATCAATCGATCAATTAACCACAATGTTGGTTTTCTCGTTAAACGGATCAAATGATAAGAGTGAAATGCGGGTAAATAGTAGACAAGTGTTACATGCAGTGTCCCCTATTGTGATTGAGAGCAATGAGCTGTCCAACCAGAAAACCAACATTGTGGACTCTGCGTAAAGTATCGACCCGGATCAGCCTAAATAGTTAGACAAGGCTTACATATGGTGATAACACATATATGTTTGCATGCGATTATGTTAGACTATTATGATTTATAATAGACTTATACAATGATACATGTCGGCATTGTTCAAATGAATAGCTCAAGACATACCCAAACAAATAGAAAGCTGATGTAATGACAGAAAGGCCGCCGTCGCCAGTCGGATTGAAACCACAGAGTCACTACATGGATTGTTTAAACTATACCTACCAACATCATTGACATAAGAACCGAATGATTGACAGATTGGTACATTGTCAAATGTATGAGCGGTGCTCTGCGAATGATTAGTACACTTGTAAACAGTCTAGACCCGTATCAACCGACACAATTGTAGATTCTAAGTTGCGCCGCTCGAATGTCAAGTCCTGTATCCTTCCAGGCATGTAAGCGGTTTGAGGGAATATCAATGCTACGAGAGGAGTATGTTCAACGGCTGATGGATTGTGTCAAATGATGATAGTTGTCAAATGAACTTGAAATCTGGGCCCCGCGTAAAAAATCGAAATCGATCAATAAACAATTAATAACATTTAGTGGAAACATTGCCGAATAATTGGGGCCGCTGTGAATTTTTCCCCACTCTGTTTCGTCGATCATAAAACTTGCACATGCCTACGAATGATTTAATTTTCCTTTTTATTAAACAAGGCTTTAATAACCGAAAAGTTTTAACATCCATGTTTTTAATGATAAAAACGACTTTTACGCATCTGCAGCCTTAGCAGTTATAAATATATATTGTGGAAAGAGTAGCAATAGCTCAAGATGAAACCTATTTCCTTTTAACATTGAAGATTCCCTTGTCTTTAAATTATATTTTTAGTTTTCGCTATTTCGTAAAACTTGTATTTACATGTTATTCTTTAAAGTTGCTGAACTCCAGATTATAGATAGTATGGTCAAAGTTATAAAACTAATTAAAAGTTGAAATATTAGAATCATAATTCTCGGATAAAATTAGAGTACTAATTTCAATTTCCAGTATAATTAACATTTAAATATTGATCGTTTATGTTTCATTTTTATTGCGTAAACATACCCAGTAAGACAAATTTTGTACATTTTCATGACTTTTAATTGACTGCTTTTCAACATTCACTGCCAAAATAGGTTTTAACTACTTATTACTTACTTTTGGTGTCACAATTAGCAATGTTTGCAGAAGTTTCAACATTTCACAATTTTGATCTCCATCTGGAGTTCAGCACCTTTAATGTTCGCATTAACTCTATTATGATAAATTCCCGGACGTTTAAATAATGTGGCCCTATAGTGCATTAAATCCAATTTAAATTAGAAAACAACAATAAAAGACTCATTGAACATTCTTATGAAAAATAACACTGCTGTTTGTAGTCGAAAATGAAATGTGCTGGTGTTTGGACTACCGCAACACATATTTGAGCCGTTCCACGAGAAAACCAACATTGTGGAATCGATCCGCATCAGCATAAGCATGCCGCGCAGGCTAACCCGGACAGTCACCTTTCGCCTCATGTGGATTTTGTGTTTCAGGAATCATTACTCTATACCTCTATCTCTCTGAGTAGGAATGTGTGGGCTGATCCGGGTCGATGCATTACGCAGAGTCCATAATGTTGGTTTTCTCGTTGAACGGGGCTCATTTGTTATTATATTCAATGTTTACATTTGATCGTTTTACTTGTTTATACAATTGTTATACCATCATGCATGTTTGTCATTGAAAGTTGACGAAATGAGCAGCAAAACGTGCTTGACTACTTGTGAGACTTCGTTGGCTCAGTCGACGATAACTGTCGAGCAAGGGGTCTTATGTTCGAACTCCGCCCCGGCCATTAAGTTTATCCGATTATTGATAAAAGGCACCGTGCCTAGCGTCATTTGTCTTCAATCAGTGGGCTAAAACTGACCATATGTGTGGGAAGGTTCTCATCTAGAAGCTGGAAAACACGTGTGAAGGTGAACTAGCCACCCTGGTATAACTTTAATACTGTTGAAATGGAAATTAACCCAAATGAATCAATCACCCGGCGTGGATAGGATTCTGAGCACAAACTTCATAGACATGACATAACCATCTCCGCATAGATAGGCTTAACCCTTTCCCACATACAACAACTCCGCAGCAGACGCATTTGTAAGCATATTGTCTATACCATTGAAATCTCTCTAAAATGGAAGTAACATCCTTAGATATAGTTGAAAGCATTTTAGAGTAAGGAGAAATTACTCATGATAAGCAATTTTATTTTTGCCACACTGTTTCCCTAAGACGTTTGCTGCAGTTGCATAAAAATGCGTCTGCATATGGGAACTGGTTCGGTATATCGATCTGCGGACCATCTGTGTGTCTGAACCCTTCGTTTTTTATCGAACCCAAAGTTTCTGTTAGGGGATTTAACCCTTTATCTGACGCAGAACTTTAACGCCTTTGTAGCAGACCACTTTTGAAAACACTTTTGGAAAAGTGGAAATTGATCACTTGGGGGACAATAAGTCCTAAACCCACAAAGTTTCAACTATTTATCGAATCTTAAAAACTTTGCAATGTGACAGCACTTACAGTTTTTCCTAGTATGTTTTCAAAGTGGGCGAAAATAGCAGCAGACGACTTTTGAAAACATTGTGGCCAAAGGTGAAATTGCTCATAATGAGCAATTTCTCCTTTGGCCACAATGTTTTCCACCTTATTTAACAATTAAGCTGTATTTTATGGAGGTTTTCAGGTTTTTGTCACTATGTTTTCAAAGTCTGCTGCAGATTTATTGTATGTGGGAAATGGCTCAATATTTTAGAGATAAATATACATGCATTAACAAAATATACAATCTACAAAATGCAAGCAAACTCTCTGAAACTGAAACGAGGTGATGTTCAGTAAAACATAGCTACCATAGAAAGACAGATTGGAGGGGATGTTCAGTAAAACATAGCTACCATAGAAAGACAGATTGGAGGGGATGTTCAGTAAAACATAGCTACCATAGAAAGACAGATTGGAGGGGATGTTCAGTAAAACATAGCTACCATAGAAAGACAGATTGGAGGGAATGTTCAGTCAAACATAGCTACCATAGAAAGACAGGTTGGAGGGGATGTTCAGTAAAACATAGCTACCATAGAAAGACAGACTGGAGAGAATGTTCAGTAAAACATAGCTACCATAGAAAGACAGATTGGAGGGAATGTTCAGTAAAACATAGCTACAATAGAAAGACAGATTGGAGGGAATGTTCAGTCAAACATAGCTACCATAGAAAGACAGATTGGAGGGGATGTTCAGTAAAACATAGCTACCATAGAAAGACAGATTGGAGGGGATGTTCAGTAAAACATAGCTATCATAGAAAGACAGATTGGAGGGAATGTTCAGTCAAACATAGCTACTATAGCTACCATAGAAAGACAGATTGGAGATGATGTTCAGTAATACATAGCTACCATAGAAAGACAGATTGGAGGTAATGTTCAGTCAAACATAGCTACCATAGAAAGACAGATTGGAGGGAATGTTCAGTTAAACATAGCTACTATAGCTACCATAGAAAGACAGATCGGAGATGATGTTCAGTAATACATAGCTACCATAGAAAGACAGATTGGTATTGTAATAATTCATTATGATTAGGAACTGATTCCAGTCTAGACGCAGGAAAATGTCGATTTCGATTTACAAAGATGAAATTACAGGCTTGTTTTATATGCATATATATATATATATAATATTTATTTTAATCTGATATTTTTTACTTTCTCCTGATACAGAAACCTTTTGACGCCTGCGTACTCAGCCCAGACCACATGTAACTGGAGAAATTGACCTCATGTATAGAAATTTCTCCATTTTCAATAAAATATTAGCCTCTATATCAAAAGTTTACTTGCAATTATCTAGATTTTACCTTTTTCCATCACATATGTTTGAAGCAGACGATTTTTAAGATATCATATCTTGTAAATCGTTTACCAAATTGCCTCATTGAACTAATTCTGATGCAGACAATGTTTGATAACTTTAATGTAAGAGTTATACTTTCATTTGATCGTGTCAATTGACATGTTAGCAAGGTATTTTGGAATTAATGATTTAATTGGAGTTTACCGCCGCTTTCAACAGTATTTCAGTGATAGTACGGGATAAGTTGACCAAACAATTTATCTCCTACCTTCCTCGATCAAATATTCTAAGCGCATTACTTCTTCTTCTTAGGCAACTGGCTATATTTACACATAGACTAATTGGTGGAAAACGAATGAACTTTGACACAGTGATCGGAACGAATCAACGGCAATCCCATGATTCGAATCTACGACCCCAGGACTGATAACATTCGACGGTTGAGCTTTCGGACTTGACTCAGGTCTTTGGGAACCCGACCGTTTGAACAATGCAATTAGCCAACATCCAGATCCTCGCAGTATCATGAGGGTCTTCCATGTTAGTGACCTCTGGAGAATGACTACGGGGCCTTTCAAATTAAACATCGACTATAAATATATGCAAATTAAAAATCGTTATCGCCGTTTGGTTCGAAATCTCCAGACGCCGTTTTCCGAATGACGTGGCTCAATTAAGTCGGTCCTACTAAATACTGCAAGGACTACAAGGACTACAAGGACTACAAGGACTACAAGGACTACAATGACTACACAAGGACTACAAGGACTACAAGGACATGCAAGGACGGCTGTAGTATGACAAGGACAAATTACCCTGTAGAGTGTATGTACAGATCACCCTGTATGGTGTGGGTGCAGATCTAGGGTTAGGGTTAGGGTTAGGGTTAGGTATTTACAGTATTTAGTAGGACCCCAATTAAGTTGTAAATTGTCAAGTAACTGATCTAGCTAGTATACTTATGTTAGGATTCAAAACGACGCTAATTGTCAAGTCACTAATATAGCTAGTATACTTATGTTAGGATTCAAAAGGACGCTAATTGTCAAGTCACTGATATAGCTAGTATACTTATGTTAGGATTCAAAACGACGTTAATTGTCAAGTCACTGATTTAGCTAGTATACTTATGCAGGGACACTATATTACATATAGTGTCCCTGACTTATGTTAGGATTCAAAAGGACGCTAATTGTCAAGTCACTGATATAGCTAGTATACTTATGTTAGGATTCAAAATGACGCTAATTGTCAAGTCACTGATATAGCTAGTATACGTATGTTAGGATTCAAAACGGCACTAATTGTCAAGTCACTGATATAGCTAGTATACTTATGTTAGGATTCAAAAGGATGCTAATTTTCAAGTTACTGATATAGCTAGTATACTTATGTCAGGATTCAAAACGACGCTAATTGTAAAGTCACTGATATAGCTAGTATACTTATGTTAGGATTCAAAACGACGCTAATTGTCAAGTCATTGATATAGCTAGTATACTTATGTTAGGATTCAAAACGACGCTAATTGTAAAGTCACTGATATAGCTAGTATACTTATGTTAGGATTCAAAAGGATGCTAATTTTCAAGTTACTGATATAGCTAGTATACTTATGTTAGGATTCAAAACGACGCTAATTGTAAAGTCACTGATATAGCTAGTATACTTATGTTAGGATTCAAAACGACGCTAATTGTCAAGTCATTGATATAGCTAGTATACTTATGTTAGGATTCAAAACGACGCTAATTGTAAAGTCACTGATATAGCTAGTATACTTATGTTAGGATTCAAAACGACGCTAATTGTCAAGTCATTGATATAGCTAGTATACTTATGTTAGAATTCAAAACGACGTTAATTGTCAAATCACTGATATAGCTAGTATACTTATGTTAGGATTCAAAACAACGCTAATTGTCAAATCACTGATATAGCTAGTATACTTATGTTAGGATTCAAAACGACGTTAATTATCAATTCACTGATATAGCTAGTATACTTATGTTAGGATTCAAAACGACGCTAATTGTCAAGTCACTGATATAGCTAGTATACTTATGTTAGAATTCAAAACGACGTTAATTGTCAAATCACTGATATAGCTAGTATACTTATGTTAGGATTCAAAACGACGCTAATTGTCAAGTCATTGATATAGCTAGTATACTTATGTTAGAATTCAAAACGACGTTAATTGTCAAATCACTGATATAGCTAGTATACTTATGTTAGGATTCAAAACAACGCTAATTGTCAAGTGACTGATATAGCTAGTATACTTATGTTAGGATTCTAAACGACGCTGATTGTCAAGTCACTGATATAGCTAGTATACTTATGTTAGGATTCTAAACGACGCTAATTGACAAGTCACTGATATAGCTAGTATACTTATGTTAGGATTCTAAACGACGCTGATTGTCAAGTCACTGATATAGCTAGTATACTTATGTTAGGATTCTAAACGACGCTAATTGTCGAGTCACTGATATAGCTAGTATACTTATGTTAGGATTCTAAACGACGCTGATTGTCAAGTCACTGATATAGCTAGTATACTTATGTTAGGATTCTAAACGACGCTAATTGTCAAGTCACTGATATAGCTAGTATACTTATGTTAGGATTCTAAACAACGCTGTAGCAAAGTTTCGATTCCTAAAACGTTTCTTTACCGGATTCGAATCAAAACTATTCATTTCCTAGTTTCTATATTTTTTCAATTTTAGTATGTTGATCACTGATGAAGACGATATTTGAACCCTCTTAAGCGACGAGTTTTGAATTCATTTCAGTGGAAACTGTTTATCGATTTTCTTTCCACACAATGTTTTCCTTTTTACGTTCAATAATTCAGTTAGATATTTTTTCCTCAGAAATTTCCAAACAAATGTCACGCCTCAAGCTATTAGTATTAGTCGAGAATTCGTTCTGAATCCCGATGCGACACCAACCAATATAAAGGTAGATAACTATCGGAAGATATAACAATTTTCGACCGACTAATTCGAGTTACCGTGGCCTCGTCTTAACGGACCTTCTAACATGTATTAGACTTTGTAAGCTGCAAACAAACAGTTGTAAACGTGATTCTATCCGCAAAAGTCTATGTCTGAACATGGAATTAAATCCATTTATTGACACATTAATTATCAATACATAAATAATTCAACGATAGTCAAATTGTCAATTTGGTATACATGTAGTTTCGATCTTCAGTGATAATTAGAACAGTTTGCATTGATTGAATTTCATAATGACTTCAACATCTTTAGAGGGTTTCTTAAACCCTTTCCCTCATACGACAATTTTGCAGCAGACGACTTTGAACATATTTTGTCAAAAATAGAAAATCTCTATAATTGAAAGGATAACCTATGACTAAAAGTGGAAAACATTGTGGCAAAAGGAGAAATGGCTCGTTTTGAGTAATTTCTTCTTTTGTCACTATGTTTTCAAAAAGACCGTCTGCTGCAGAGGCGTCAGAAAGCGTCTATATGAGGAAAAGGGTTAATACTCAAGTTAATGATGGTTGATAGTTTCCATATCCCAGACTGACAAAATGTGATCTCTTCTATAATTCGAAGAACTCGTGTTTTCAGAAAGAGTTTGCTATAAAGTGGCGATATTCTTGCTGTTCTTGCTATACTAGCTATTCTTGCAAATAGGCAAATAAGCCTGATCATGACAGTACTTCCAGTCATTTGAGATTTATTTTAATGTTTAATGTTTTCCCACTTGCAGAGGCGTTCTGAAGCATCTTCAGCAGACGAATCTTGAAAAGCAGAAATTACTCACGATGATCACTCTCTCCTTTAACCACGATGTGTTTTTTTCAAATCCATTCAATATTCATGCTTTCATTTACCGCGATTAACAATAGTTTTTTCGTTGTTTAAAAATTCGTCTGCTGGATAGTTGATGTATGTGGGAAAGGGATAAGTTCTCCACAAGCTGTATGACGAAAAACGTCTAGTTGTGTATATGAACGAGATATCCGTTTTCTCCACGGAAAAAATTGGCGCATCTTTCCATGAAAGTGGAATTCAGTATGAGATTGCATTGACCCTTATCTTAAAGAGCACGGCTTGTTACAACCTTCTACTTATCATCATAAACATGAACCAAAACACTACTTACAAACAATTTAGACCAGGACCGGTTTGCACATTCGTATAGTTTGATCTTTATAATATAGCTATACATTTTATTATTTCGTAAAATAGATTACTCCATAGAAATACAATTACTGGTCCAAAATCATGGATGATGTTGTTACCAGTTCCGAAATGAAGCAGATTAAGGGTTAAAGTTGCCTCTTATAAGACTCAGAACTGCAACGTAGACTGTCACACGTGTGTTACCCAACAGACTTTTAATATGTTAAAATATTTCGGAATTTGAAGTCAGTGTTCCCGACAAACATGCTTCTCCGTTCTGCCATATACGAAATGGAAGTAAAGGGTAAACACTGTGTCTTGTTTTTGCTTAAAAATTGTTCCTTCCCTTTCGATCGATCTTTATCCCTTTCCCTCATAGAGACGTTTTCTGACGCCTCTGCAGCAGACGGCTTTTTGAAAACATAGTGACAAAAGAAGAAATTGCACAAAACGTGCAATTTCTCCTTTTGCCACAATATTTTTTCCACTTTTTGTCATAGGTTATCCATACAATTATGGAGATATTCTATTTTTTGACGTCGTCTGCTGCAGAATTGCCGTATGAGGGTAAGGGTTAAGACAATTGAACGTCAGAGCGAAATTAAGGGCTTTATATCCCACTTGTATATGGATAGAAAATGGTCACACCCTGTGTCTCATGAATGGGTTGGTCCACGCATGTTGTCCAGTCAAGGCCGAGAATGATGACAAGAGACAGGTCGCTATAAGCAGTAAACAGGTTGGTCCCAACCCTCATTCGAATATTACTCATTCAAATCAAATAAGTTCTGTTAGCTAAAAGAATCGTCTCACACTGACACAATTTAAGAGTACCTACAGCAATGATATGCACGTGACGTAAGTTTCGAAGAATATGCCAAACGTTTCTTATCTTGTGCACTAAGGATCAGCTATATTGGGAACATGTCATAACTGTGAAGGGTCGTCTACCACCTCGTGTATTCGCTCCGTATGAAACCTTTTGCCTTCCGAAAAACATAGTATACGTCTATAGATATCTCGCATAAATATTGTGGTGAAATCAGCAATTGCTCGTAACGCATTTGGTACTACACATTGCACAAAATGCTGATTTTATCTTCTGAAACATGATCGTGTTTCGAAAATTGGGTTCATACATTCCTAGCATTGACTTTCTACTGATTTAGTGGAAGGGACGTTACTAGTGTACAGCGTTAACTCTTTGCAACAGCAGACGCATTGTGATGCATCTGCAGCTGATGTCTTATAACATATTTCTGGTTTCGGAAGATGTGTTCATTCAGCGCATTTTCTTCTGTAATCCTGATATTTTCAAAGGTATTCTATAATAACAATTCAATGTGGATAGTTTTCATTTGTTTACTTCGATATTTTCGAAATCGTCTGCTAAATATTGATTGTTTATGGATAAGGGTTAAATGGCGTTCGCCGCTTTAGCCCGTTACTTTATACGTCTTTACTAGACTTCACTGAAATAATAATAACCAGAAGGGAAATAATGGATTTCTTAAAAAAGAAAGTATGTTTTTAAAGACAAGAGCACCAAACGTATAAGAAAATAAAGATTTTTTCTTACTCTGTGATCATTTCTATCTATTTCAAAATAATATTATAAATCGTCTGCTGCAAATACAAATGCGTAATAATGTTGGTCTGTGGTAAGAAGGGTTATCAGCAGATTCACCGATATAACGACTTTGGACTGCTCCACTGCTCCAGACGTACTTTTTTATCGTCGTTTTGTCCCTTGCCTCCATTCCCCTGCTATCATAGTTGTTGATAAACTATTATTCAAAGCTGAGTTAGTTTTAAAACAGTTTGACGTTGTAACCGATACAGACCTTGAGGTTTCCATAGTCAGAGCGTGTGTAGCTAACGGTCATCCACCAGCGAAATGTTGAAAACATTGTGCAATGGAAGGTACTTCTCGTCAATACAGGCGTGAATCGAAGAAACTAAAGGGGCGAACATTCGGTCTCATATTCGCCCAGGGTCTCCCCCTTCTATCTACACTTGATTCACGGCGTAGTTTTTAAACGCTGAAACGGTCTACTTTCAACGCTTCTTGACAGATGATTTACATAAAAGATTAATAAACATCGTGGAAAAGAAGAAATTGCTCAAAAAGAGCTATCATTCCGTTCCCACAATTTGTCCAATTCTTGTTCAACATATAAACATTTTATTTTTCTCCGCACCTTTTCCACTAAAATGCACGATATACTGACCTCAGCGGAGTGTCCAGCGTTTGATCAAAGGTGACCAAGACCTAGATCAGGAAACTTGAGCCCGAAATACACGTCAGCGTTTGAGTTGGAGTTTTGCTCCGTGTATAAAAGCTATCTGATTTTCGACTTATTTGTTTCCAACCAATTATGTGCTTGTTTCCCTTATGCAGACTACTTTTCGCGGATGAATGACTCAAAATAACGAATACTTTCTCTTTTCCCTGCAGTGTTTTCAAATCCGTATCTAAATTAAACTCCCAATTTGTAATAATTTGTAACATTTGTTAAACCAGACGGTTTTAAATGAGCCACGTCATGATCACCGAAGGTTTTGAAATGAATCTTGATTTTGATGACACGGCCTACATTTAGCCATAACCGGTCTCTCTAAACACTTCTAGGAAGTCAGAACGACTAGAAGGCGAACTGGGCAGATCCTGTGTTATCGAGTATAATTTATAGTCAAGGGAAATAATTCCTATCGGTCTGATAGCATACAGTCTATGCAACCAGCGTCATATTTGACTCTTCTAAATTGAAATAGAACGGAACACGATTTTTTATTAAAATAAATTTCAAACCAACATATTTGGAACATAAAAATACAATGCATATTTTTTTCTAAAGGATTTAAACATATACAGTAAGTGTGTCTTGCGGAATACCCCTTATACGCTAGACAACTTTTGATAACATTCTGGAGAAAGTAAAACATGCTCAAAGGTCTTCATTTTCGACAATGCACAAAAGTCTTCTAAGAATTCACAATATTCTTCTCCGCTGTTCTAAAAATAGCCACAGTTATACGACTAGCCCTGTCCCACACTCAACTAGTTCTCAGCAGACGACTTCGAAAATAAAATAAGCATAAATGTTGAAAATTTAAACCAAATTGTAGGAAGAAAAGAAACTGCTCATCTATCATTATGAACATTTTCTCCTTTTTGCAACAACTTTTTAAACGTTGCCTGCTGCAGATGTGTCAAAATGCGTATGCCTATGGGAAAGTGTTATTGATCACAATATTGATATGGCGTACGTAAAGTATATGTAGGGTTGTCGTCAGGATCGTTTATATGTCAGCCTTTGCTGTTAACATGGTCTAGTACTTCGAAGAGAGAGAGAGAGAGAGAGAGAGAGAGAGAGAGAGAGAGAGAGAGAGAGAGAGAGAGAGAGAGAGAGAGAGAGAGAGAGAGAGAGAGAGAGAGAGAGAGAGAGAGAGAGAGAGAGAGTCAAAAAAAAAAAGAGAGAGAGAGAGAGAGAGAGAGAGAGAGAGAGAGAGAGAGAGAGAGAGAGAGAGAGAGAGAGAGAGCACTTTTGAGGTATTTCCCTCAAATATTTATGTTCTTGTTTGATGCACTTTTTTTTTTTTTTTTTTTAATAAATTGGTGAAGTTATTATAACTCCTTTTTTCGAATTGAAATTGAACTTCACGGGATTTGTCTAGTTTTCTGGTTGTTGAAAATAAAAGTGGCTCAAGCGAATGGTTAATATAGTCAAATGAAACAATGCGTCGTTCTATGTACAGGGTTGCCTTCTGTTTGTGTATTCGCCCTGTACAAAAAACCCTTTACTATATTGTTCCGAGATTTTCACCCTGCAGATGACCTTAAAATCACGTTGAAGCGGAAACTGGTTTTCCCTTCTCGTAGTTAGATTGTTCCCGTATTAAAAGAACAAGAACTTACTTCTTGTTTTGTTCCGTGTTCTCTCTCACCGGTTTAGTTTTCGTTTGTTTATCTTGAATCTAACGAAAAGGTTGACCCTTCTCTAATACAAATGACATTTGCGGATGGACCCTTCGCATTATACATAGGGTAATTTGGCGCCATTGCAATATATGCCTTTGGAAATCGTGAAAATGGAGATTTAGTTGGATATGATGTGTTATTTTCTTTTCCCACATTACATTTAAAAACCGAGTTTCAAGATTATATATGTAGATACTTTTCTTAATATTGATTTCAAGTAGACGAATCTTATTTGAATCAATGAGCCTTTGTATTTATCTACATCTCCGAAAGAAAAAAAATATCGTCTGGAAAAGTTACAAAAACAACAAGAAATTATTGTGAATGGTGGAAACTTTGTTGTTAATTTAGCAATTTCTCCGATTCCAACAACAAGTCCAAATTTCGTCTGCTTTTGAGGCGTGAAAAGTCGTCTGTATGAGAGAAAGGTTTAACAGTAAAATGAGGTAAACGGTTTATATGCGTGTTGTGGCGTTCCCCCAGTCTAACCCGTTACACCATATAGTCTCTTCAGAATTTACTAACCCGGACACAAATAATGTAGCAGTAAGAAACAGAAACGCATTCATATTATTATCCCAGGTTTCTTTAATCATTGTGGGAAAAGGAGAACTTGCTCGCTTTGAAAAGTTATATATATTCTACTATAAGCTTGTATTTTGAAAGCCATCGGCTACAGATGTTTCTAAAGTTGGTCCAATGAGGAAATGGGTGATTAAGGACTCACCAACAGGGCGAAGTGGACTGTTTCATGCATACATTGTTTGTCGATTTTCTGTTTTCTCTCGTCAATATTTCTATGCGTTCTTCCGTGTTACCATTGCAAACATGAGTGACTATTCAAAAGCTGAGTTTGAATTTTTTTTTTTAGTGTTTTTTTTAGACTTGATAAGTTCTAATACATTTTGAGGAAAACAGCTACTGTTGCGTTGCGTCTCTCTTTAGTTTTCCTGTGTTGAACACTATGTGGACAAAGATCAGGCGTTTTTACCGGCCTACATATTAGCTTATATACTGCTTATTTATTAATCACAGACATAACTGATCCCAAAATAACGTGGAAACCAAAAGTCAAGGACAACAAAACAACGCATGAAGGTCAGCGTTAACCTGATATGACACTTTGGAAGTCGTCTGCTATGCAATGATATCTGGCCCTCCTCCCAACGGTTCAACCCTCCTACCAACATATTGTCTTCTGTATGAGGTAAATGATCCGATATACACTTCATCTGTGTATCCGTTTACATCATATACACTCCATCTGTGTATCAGTTTACTTCATATACACTCCATCTGTGTATCCGTTTACATCATATACACTCCATCTGTGTATCAGTTTACATCATATACACTCCATCTGTATATCCGTTTACATCATATACACTCCATCTGTGTATCAGTTTACTTCATATACACTCCATCTGTATATCCGTTTACATTATATACACTCCATCTGTGTATCAGTTTACTTCATATACACTCCATCTGTGTATCCGTTTACATCATATACACTCCATCTGTGTATCAGTTTACATCATATATACTATATCTGTGTATCAGTTTACATGTGTATAAGTTTACATAAAATACACCGCATCTATGTATCCCTTTACATCATATTCACTCCATTTGTGTATCAGTTTACATCATATAGTCTCCATCTGTGTATCAGTTTGCATCATATAATCTCCATCTGTGTATCAGTTTACATCATACAATCTCCATCTGTGTATCAGTTTACATCATATAATCTCCATATGTGTATCAGTTTACATCATATAGTCTCCATCTGTGTATCCGTTAACATCATATGTACTCCATCTGTGTATCTGTTTACATCATATACACTCCATCTGTGATCAGTTTTCATCATATTTACTCCATCTGTGTATAAGTTAACATCATATATACTCCATCTGTGTATCAGTTTACATCATATACACTTCCTCTGTGTATCAGTGTACATCATATATACTTCATCTGTGTATCAGTTTACATCATATATACTCTATCTGTGTATCAGTTAACATCATATACACTCCATCTGTGTATCAGTTTACATTATATTCACTCCATCTGTGTATCAGTTTGCGTCATATACACACCATCTGTGTATTAGTTACATAATATACACTCCATCTGTGTATCAGTTTACATCATATAGACGAGATTTGATGACGTTTGACTTGTTTGGAAAATGTTGTGGTAACAGGAGAAATTCATCTGATTTAACAGCAGATGGATTTTACTCTACGGTTTACCCTTTCTATGAACGATTAAAAATGAAATTTCCTATACGGAAACGTTGTACTAAGTTGTTTATCCTGTCCCTAATGATAACAACTTTTTACACACGATTTTGATCAATTTCTCCTTTTCCCATAATTCTGTCAGGGGCGTAGCTTGGCAATACTGAATGTGTAGGCCGTCTCGTGAGAAAAATCAACATTGTGGACTCTGCGTAAAGTATCGATCCGGATCAGCCTAATCATGCCACACAGGCTTACCCGGATATACATTTTTCGCCTCCTGTGGATTTTCTGTTTCAGAAATCACTACTCTATCTATCCCCCCTTAGACGGAATATGTCGGCAGGATCAGTCTACGCGGACAGCGTAGGCTGATCTGGTCGATACATTACGCAGATGTCTATCGCCGCAGCTGCATTTTTGGGCATTTTTAGAAAACGTGTGTAGACACGTGCCTACAGTGCCTAAAGGGAGCTACGCCCCTGTCTGTATTTAGTCATCTGCTGTTAATATGTCAAAGGTCATCTGTATGAGTCAACATGATAAGCATGTATGAGGTAAAAGGATGAGTAGGAAGTAAACATTGTTTTGGTCCAAAAAAACGTAACTGAATCTGATATCAAAACACAGCTCCCTCGGTCTTAGATTGATTCAGGAAATTTTTATCCCTTCTTACTTAACCCTTTCCCTCATATAGACGCTTTCTGACGCCTCTGCAGCAGACGGATTTTTGAAAACATAGTGACAAAAGAAGAAATTGTTCAAAACGAGCAATTTCTCCTTTTGACACAATGTTTTCCACTTTTAGTCATAGGTTATCCATTCAATTATAGAGATTTTCTATTTTTGTCAAAATATGTTTAAAGTCGTCTGCTGCAGACTTGTCGTATGTGGGAAAGGGTTAAAAGCGTTTCCGATTGCTTCAATCTTGATACATAGTTTTGTCGAAGTAACATTTGTCTATAACAGTTGATTTATTTAGCCACTGCGTTGCACGAAAGCATCGCGAGGAAAGAAGGAATTGCGCTAGACCTAATCAATTTTCTACGAAAGACTCCCAATTTTCCAGATTTTCATGATTTGACACCTCAGACATTGTCACAGCAGACGACATGATATTTCAGCCCGGGTTGCGTTCAACAGAGACTTAAACCGACACATGTTTTGTGAACAATCAGTACTGTTCAACGGCGTGTAAACCGCCTTCGTTTCGGTGGAAAGAAGAGAATTTCGCGGAACACATAACATATTAGTGCTATTGAACGGACCCTCGGTAAAACGGTAAGGGATATACAGGAGGGACATATGGAAGCCCCGAGGGACCATTTTATTATCGGGATGCCAATACTGCGACTGTTAACCCTTTCCCACATATGGACTCATTTTGCGGCATCTGCAGCAGACGAAATTTGAAAACAGTGTGGCAAAAGGAGAAATTGCTAAAAATCAATCAATCAATTAACCTCATCATACTGTGATTACTTTTACCTTCGGTATATTTCGAGGTTTGTCTGTTGTTAGCCGTTACCTGATATGAAATTTAAGGAAGCGTTTGTGATTTGATGCATTGAGGAAGATAGGGATTAATTATTCAATGAGCATTAACCCTTTCCTTTATAAAGACCCTTTCTGACGCCGCCTCTGCAGCAGACGGCTTTTTGAAAACATAGTGACAAAAGAATAAATTGCTCAAAACGAGCAATTTCTCCTTTTGCCACAATGTTTACCACTTTTAGTTATATGTTATCCATTCAATTATAGAGATTTTCTATTTTTTGACAAAATATGCTCAAATTCGTCTGCTGCAGATTTGTGGTATGAGGGATAGGGTTAGTTTACATGTCGTCTGCTGCAGATTTGTGGTATGAGGGATAGGGTTAGTTTACATGTCGTCTGCTGCAGAATTGTGGTATGAGGGATAGGGTTAATTGACATGTCGTCTGCTGCACATGACGTGAGACGTTTTCTAGATCAGGAAGAGGGATCACGATATCATATCAGGTAAAGGACTAACCGTAGTATGTTATACAAAGAAAGGTCAGGAAAAATGCATCTGCGGCGATAGACATCTGCGTAATGTATCGACCAGATCAGCCTGCGCTGTCCGCGCAGACTGATCCGGCCGACACATTCCGTCTAAGAGGGGATAGATAGAGTAGTGATCCCTGAAACAGAAAATCCACAGGATGCGAAAAGTGTATATCCGGGTACGCCTGTGTGGCATGCTTAGGCTGATCCGGTTCGATACTTTACGCAGAGTCCACAATGTTGATTTTCTCACGAGACGGCCTACACATTGATTATTGCAAAGCTACGCCCCTGAAGGTGGTTTATAAACTCTTTACTATATTGCGTCCTCGGTTCCGTCCATACAATGAATGGCTATCATGTAAATATAGGGACAAAAGAAGCAATTGTTAAAGTTGATTACTTTTGGTTTAACGCCGTTTTCAACCCTTTCTTCAGTCATATCACGGCGGCCAGTACACCTACCCATGTGTTTCATGACTTTCTCACACCTGTATTCCACATAACAATATTTGCAGGTGCAGCTGGCTCTTTTTCCACATGTTTCACCCATTGGTGGAAAACAAATGCAAGTTGTTTCTTCGACTAAACTTAAGTCAAACATCGAAAAGATTAATGGCCGATATTGCCGGGTTCGAACTATCAGCACACGGGTTGGCAGACCGTATCGCTACCGATTGAGACACCTGGGCTAAAGGACAGGGATTTAAATTGTATCCATCATCAAGCATTGAAACACACAAAACGAAAAGAGGAAAAGAGAATAGTTTAAACATGGAGTAAATCTAGTCTAGTCTTACTTTTAACTGAGGCATCTGTAATAAAGGCCCTTTTGTCACAATGCTTACAACTATATTTAATAATTATACTTTCAAAAAAAATCCATATTTCCCTCACATTTGTTCAAAGTCGTCTGCTGCATATGTGTTGTATGGTAGAAAAAGGGTTATAATATGGTAACTTACCAAGTTACATTTACACAAGTTTTACCCTTTACTAGATACAGACGACTGGTGAATTTGTGGCGGACGGTATTTGAAAAAAAAAAAAAAAAAAACAAACAAACTTGCTCTAAATGAGAATGTTCTCATTTCCCGAAAAAATATTTTCGCCTCGTGTGCGGGATGTCGCGGGTTCGATCCACAGTCGGGTTATACCAACGACTTGAACATGGATATAATGGTTTTCTCTCTTTGGCGCTCAGGGTTGTGGGGTTAGCATTACGACTGACACGCTGGTGTCATGATAAATGGATCAGTAGTACTGGTAACTTACATAGAAAGCGCCGTGATATAACTATACAATTGTTGAAAGCGGCGTTTAACACTAGGCAAATAATCGCTCTGCCTCTAAATATGATTTCCATGTTTTTATTTTCGATATGCAGACGACTTTAACAACATAAAATCATGTAAACAGACGACTGTTCGTGCGCCTACAGCAAAAGAATCCGAACAAATATTCCACCGTAAAATTACGTGGTCTTGTCCAGGTTTTTAGTCGTCTTAAGAAAACTAAAATTGGCCTAAAATCCACATGTATGTACATGTATATGCTTCTGACTCACTCGTCATTTTAGAAATTACACTGAATCTACGAGCTTTGTCGAATAGTTCCGAATGTAGTCGGAGACAATTTCTGGACAGTAGATATTCTAGTTATGGTTATGCATTGGGCAATATAGTTGCCAAATAACTTCCTTAAAACGAAAACTAGCTTAAGAATGAAAGCACTGAAAGTGCTGACAGCAAGGGGCTACGGATTACATTTGGACATGAATTAACCGACCACAAAAGTCTAACAAAAACACAAAAGCACTTTGTTATGTCCACATATCGCATGATATAGGATTTAAACCCAAAATACTGTATGCACAGAATGGGGGTTTAACGGTATACTAAAATTTGAAACAAATTACTTCCCAAGTATGCGCATCTGCTATCTGGGTAGTTCCCGTTTAGCAGATGTAAAATCAAATCAATTATCCGGCTGATATCCTAACAAGTTACCGCATTTTTTGAGACAAGGACTATTTGGCGGTTCGATCTAGGAGGGTTGTGAACAAGGCTGAAAACAGTAATTAAAAAAGATAATCCAGTTACAACTAATTGCAATGACACCACATACATAATTTACAACTATCAAGACATCTCTCTGAACCCGAAATGGTGTTGGGTAATGGAGAGCAACTGTAGAAAGAGATATTTGAAATAATTCATTGCCGATATTTTAATGAGACTTTAACAATAGTAACTGATTCCAGTCAAGCATTCGACGAGTGTCTGCGTAATTCGCCTACCATAGCAATTGGTATTGACTAGCCCATTGCTGAAAACGTTCCCCCTACTGAAAGGGAAATAAGCGAGATCGTAGCAAAGAAAAAAAGACACTCTTTGCTCGGTTTACCGTTTGCCGTAAAAATACAAACCCTTTACTTTGAATCAATGCTAAATTAAGATTTCGTAAAGTTTTATCAAACTCACTATCTATATAGTATCTCCAGTTATTGTTATTGTCTTAAATGTTTTCACATATATCAAAGGAAAGAAGTTTCAGGTCGACAAATTCATACGCTTATCTGTAAGCTGCTACTGGGACCTAAATTGAAAGGGTGGCGCATAATAGAGGTTCATATTTCAACTAATGTTCCTCATAATTACACAGTTATCCGAGTTGGCATTCCTCGTCATATATGACTGTTGACTCACCTGCAGATGTCAACATTTTGAAAACATTCTGGGAATAGAAGATTATCTAACTATTTGATGCATTCACCTCGTAAACATATTTTCGAGGTGTGACCTTTTATACAGCATTTACCACGGACAGACAACTCCCCCTCTCGCTATATATGTCAGATCAGTTAAACGGGTTTACCTTCTTCACATATAGACGCTTTCTGACGCATCCGCAGCAGACGACGTTTGAAAACATTGTGGCAAAAGGCGAAATTGCTCATAATGAGCGTTTTCTACTTTTGTCACACAACGTTTTAAAGTCTATATTAAATTATAATTTAACTCTCATTTATAGACAATTTTTCACATGTTTAACAATATGTTTTCAAAGTCGTCTGACACAGATGTGTTAGGAAAGTGGGAAAGGGTCAATATAACGGTAACTTTAACACAGAAAACTTTATGTACGTGTCAGCTACGCGTTTTAACCCTGAACCCTTATCCCGCCAAATGACTGCAATCGTTATCAGCATCTCCGAGTTTTAACAAGTTCTTAGATATTCATGGACCAATCTTTACGAAGTACTGGTAAACAAGTAGCAAACGATTGTAGACTATGATAAGACTGTGTGAACGTGTAGGTTGCTGTTGATCTACTTTATCCCCAATTGTAGTTTAAATTCATACTTAGCAGAACACGCAAGTTTTGTTTACTGTCGCGTATGTACGCCATAAGAGTGTATGTCAAAACCCATACGGTCGGAAAATGACATGGTAGTCAAAACCCATATGGTTGAAAATACAGGGTAGTCAAAACCCATATGGTTGAAAATACAGGGTAATCATAACCCATATGGTTGAAAATACAGGGTAGTCAAAACCCATATGATTGACAATATAGGTTAGTCAAAACCCATATGACTGAAAATACATAGTAGCCAAAACCCATACAAGACGAATGTTTGATACAAAGCATCAAAGAGAAGCCGCAATATTTCGTTGCACATGCATAAATAAGAAAAAAGAACATTTAAATCCACACAAATTAGAACAATTTAAGCTGTAGTCATTAATGTTGATATCGGTATTTGAAGATATAAGTTTGATGTAGGATATTTAACCCGGCAGGGTCTGTGTTTTAATTGAATGAGATGATTTAAAGTTTAACTGATCATGAAAAGAGACATATAATACAAAAGATAAATGGACAAGAGGTTATGATAATTTTCAATTTGTAACAAAAACAATCTACTAGTTATATTGAACACACGCCCTGTTATGGTAATGTTTCGTCAACTGACAATCTGTTTTTGGTTTGTATCGGTCATGATAGTGCATAAGGGTTTAACCATTTCCAACATAAAACAAATCTGCAACAGACGACTTTGAAATTATCCAGTACAAAATATAAAAAATCTCTATAAATGATCTATTGAAATAGGTTGAAATTATTGTGGCAAATGTAGATATTGCTCATTATAAGCAATTTCTCCTTTTGCCACACTGATTTCAATGATGTTTAACCTGACAGACTTTGAAATCATCAAGTACAAAACATAGAAAATCTCTATAAATGATAGTAATAATTGAAAAGAGTTGAAATTATTGTGGCAAATGGAGAAATTGAAAATCATAGCTGTCGGATTACAAACGAACAACATTGAGTGGACGAAAATGATGTGAACTCGTGTCGTGATTAGCATTCAGAAATTCAAGGAAACGTATTTCAATGGTCACGTAATTCGAAAGACTGACAAGAGAGAAAATGTGCGTATGTCTACAATGTTCGTACAGTCAACATTAATCATGAAGCGGCCAATCTTACACTGTTAAGTTTTTCAATGAGCAATCAATGTACAATTCAATGGGTGGGTACATAATTTATCTTGAAACCGTGGCAGATATTCCTGTGGTTTAAATCTGTTCATGTTTCCATTTTGCGATGACAATTGTACTCAAAGTTGACAATTGTACTCAAAGTTAACTTTGAATCAAGTATGTGCAATCATAGACGAAACTTTCAGCGATATTTGCGAAAAACAAAATGCTTTAGGTCAAATTACGCTAAATACATCCGCGGGCCCCTTTGATCTACAGCCAAGTAGTGCGTAAACAAAACTTTTTTGCCTAGAAATGGTTGTACATCTGGCCCAGACTGCATTGGATATGTGACAATGGGTGATATTCTTTGTAAATATGTGGAGGATGAACTGGAACTGTTTGATTTGATCATTTTAGGTATTTTGACCTTGTGTGAAAGTGAAAGTAGAGTATGTGTAAACCCATTTTCTGCCTAGCTGGATTGTGGTAAAAAGGACGGTCCCCATCTTCACACACAGAGCGAGTTCTTTCTTGCATAATACATGACCCCACATTTTCTATGGATTATTTTAAAGGTAAGAAGTATCTCTTTTCAATGGTATATGGTGTTCTACCTGGGAAACGTTTAGAAAGTGTGACAAACGAGGGTTGAAGCTGGTTGATTTACATGTAAACAAAGAAGGAATTTATTTGGTGTATTGTGACCTTTAATGAATAAAAATGACATGATCGAAAGCGACAAAAAACAACTATTAGAGCAACAGACGAAGTTTTCGTCACGCAACATAGTAAAATAGGACGATATTATACTGAACATGAAGGTCAGATTATTAAAAACAAAGCAAATGAATAGTTAGGATGATTGTAAATTGAGATGCCATCTATGTGAAATTACGATAAAAATGCAAATCTATCAATAGACTAAAGATGAATGGTACTGTCTTTTGTTTTAGCTCCTAACCTTTTTCGGGAACCAGAGTCGGTGCGCAGCTTACGAAATTTACAAACTGGACTAAATTGTGATCGGTTTTAAACGCGTTGGTAAATACGGACTAAAGCTAAATCGCCGGGAATCCCAAAAGTGGACTAAATATTTAGATTCAGATTTAGTCAAACATCTAATTTGAAAAGTTTGGTGAATACGTGCCTTGGCTTCTTCCTCTAATTACTCATTTTCCTTCGCAGAGTTGTCGTCCCTTACTCTCACATACATGCATGTAACGAGTCGATAGTGTAAGAGAATGCTAATTACTGCGTATTTATAATCATAGGATGTAAGAAACCAGACTACATTTAGCGCGCCTTTTTTGGGTTCCTGTTTTAAGATACTATTGAAATAATAAAGCGTATGAGGCAGGAAACCAATTCAATGGATTGGTTCTCTATTTTACTGTTTAGACTAGATACAGTATGAATTTCGCTTAACTAAACATGTACATACATTAAATAAATATAACGGCATCGTCTTTTTTTTTAATTTGTAAAACTCATAAATGTATATAAATTAACTACATACGAATCCAACGCGAATCACAACGTATCTAAATTTCTTGAGTATCTAAACAGTTTTGTGTAGTTCTTGAATTTCATATATAAAAGGAGGAGGCTAAATATCAAGATTATTAGTTATTCCTTCGTCAAAATGGAAGATATACAACGCCTGAGGCTGCAGTATGTGGCTGCTATGGCCCATCAAGAAGTCTTCCAGCGCCAATTTAACATCCACCAGTTCATCAGAGGCCGATTTTGGTGGAGAAGAGGAGCCAGAGCACGTCGCATCTGGAGAAGACCATGGTTGCATCCCGAGAGACGGCGCCAATTTGGCATCCATGATCAGCTCATGGTTGAGCTCAGAAGAGAAGATCCTAGAACTTTCAAGAAATTCCTCTGCATGCCAACTGAAATGTATGATGAAATATTCGATAGGGTCGTCGGTCATCGCCTCTGGAAACAACACACCGGGTACAGGGAGCTCTTGGATCCAGGCCTCAAGATAGCTGCCACTCTACGTCACCTGGTTTCTGGTGCCAAGTGCTCAGCCATGCAGTACTCCTGGCGGGTCGCTGAGAATACCCTCTCTGTAGTGGTCAGAGAAGTCTGTCATGCTATATGTGAGGAATATGTTGATGAGGTTATGACAGCCCCCTCCACACCTGAAGAATGGAAACAACTGGCTGATGGTACTTTCCTAATTGTGTTGCTGCCATTGATGGCAAACACATAGCCATCAGAAAGCCTGCCAGCTCTGGTTCTTTATTAGTCGCCGGGCAGAAGCCCGCGACTTCTATTTTTAATAGGTTTTCGGAAATGACATGGGAGGAGGGGTTATTATTAGATTTTTTTTTTTAAATGTCTTGAACATATTACAATTGCGTTTGTTTAAAAACACTAAATTATGACACATCTAAAATGAAATAAATATTCCGATGTTTTAAGTATGTGCAGTTCCTTTATTTTGACTGGCATTTACGTTTTTGTGTTTTATTTACGAAGACAAATAGTCCCTATTAGCTAGACTGGGATACTTTATTTTCATAAACTATGTAATCAAAAGGCGATAACTACAAACCTTTACATCGCATAGTCTAATTTGATTACATACGCGCACCTGCTTGCAGCCGATTATCGATATTAAAATAACGTCAAATTCTCCTTTTAATAGATAAGTATCAACATAAACTGGTAACAGAAACAAAAATAAGAATAATTGGTGAAAATATGTCTCAAATATAAGCCTGTTTATCGGTCGTGAACGTCGAAACGCCTTTTCCTCAGTTTGTGACCTAGTTTCATATTGCCAAAATGTAAACAAAACAAAGTAACCGGAAGTAAAATGTAAACTTAGAAAAGTGACTTTTTTATGCATGAAAAAAATGTCGCACGACAAATTGATTTCTTAAACGTCACGAAACGAGTGCATGGGTCGAATATAGGAGAAAGACAGATACTATAGAAATGCTTTTTTCTCTCGAATGCACTAAAGCTTTGCCTGATTTTTTATTCACTTTCTTCGATGTTTGACACTACGACTAGATTTTGAAACGACGGTCAACATTTCGAAAGAATGCTCAAACACCTTATTACAGATAGATAGCTAATATTACACACTTAAATGTTTAAATATATGTGATATTAAATGATTATTTGGCTTGAAACAAATTAAGAGAAGAACAAACTCTGATAAACAATAGATTTAGAAATAAAGAAAATCTGCTCTTTCGTACCCAATTAATTTCATACTTGCCACCTATTAAATAGTAATGGGACTGGCATTTCTCTTGCGCCAAACATATATTGTATGCATCAACGATTTAGATAAACAATTTAGCTGATATGTTGTTTCAAGTGTGGTCTACTTTTTAAACATACGAGGATAAATTTTAACATCTGTGAAATATTTATTATAATTATTATTAAAAAGGAGGAAGTTCATGTCTTCAGCAATTTAACCGTTTTCTCAATGTTTTAAGCGTTTAAAGGTTTTCACTGTTGCTTCAGACATGGAAATATTTAATAGCTTTTTATTGCATGTAGATTTTAATCCCAAAATGTATTAATTTGTTGTGGTTTTATTGACAAATACAAAACATCCAAAATCCTGACCAAAAGAAATACTGAAATTTGTAGATCTATGTGGAATTTCAAAAATCCTGGAATTAGTCCTTATGAAAACATTATGTGTATGTTTAGACTAATGAAAGTCAAGAATACATGTGTGTTAAAAAATAAATCAATGCAGTCTTTTCCGGCGACATTGATGCCTTGCATCAACTTTCTCTTGTATTATAATTATAAGGGTTTCTTCAGCATCATCTTACTGGCCATTGTCGACTTAGACTACAAGTTCGTGTGGTGAGTATAAGTCCACATAAATTTTACTGCATTAAAAAAGTTGAAAATCAAACAGCAGTCAAACAGCAATACGACGTGGTGTCGAGTCGGAGAAAGTTAGAAAGCAAATTGACTCCACCGGGTTTTCGCCAGTCTTGTATAGCGTCCGGTAACGGCCGTATGCGGAAGTACTCTTTCGGAAAGCTTCGGACGGCTTTGGAAGCATGTGCAAGGTTGCGCTTCGGTTCGCATGTTTACGTTCCTAATCGCTAACGGAAATAACAAAGATTGTTTGCGACCTAACGCATTTTAACGAATAACAGTAACCGTTCTTCATACTTCGTAAATCATTCGCAACAAATAGTTCCCCTACGTTATATTTTAAATTATGTAACACATTTTCAAACAGTTATGGTCAAAATTCGTCAACATTCGCCAGAATTGACAAATTTACCCAATTCCTCAGGCTGCGTTTAATGGATTCGCCTATGTGTGAGGAGGCCTTTAGCGATAGTATTTAATAAAATATTACAAACAAATCTACTTTGACAGAAGAAATAGTTGTCGTAAACTATTTCTTTTACTAGAGGGAACAAAGGGTTAAACTTTACAAAGGGTAATTAGTTGCAGTGTTTACAAACTTGTGTATAATAGATTAAGTACTCTTAAATATGATATTTACACATTAAGAGACTTGTTATTTTATTTGGTTACCTAGAATAAGTGGATTTTATTTTACTTATTTGACTTTTGCTTATGTTTGCATTGGTAATTCAGTCTAGATTTTTTGGACTATTAGTTTGGTGTACTGATATGATAGAGATGGTGTTCTCAGTCATTTACACCACGTGACTTCAAAACCCCCACTTGAAACTATGGAAGCCTTGCTAGCGCAATTCTACCAAAACGCATGAAACACGTACTATAGAGATAGAAATGATATTTATAGAAAAACGTTCACTGATGCAAGAACCCTATTTAACAAAGGCAAAACAAAGAGCAAAGAAACAATTGATACTAAGAGATGGATGTATAATAAGTAAACTATCCAAATCAGACTCTCGTTGTTTCTGGTGAAAGGTGAAGAAATAACAATAAAGCAAAAGAAAAGCCTGATTCTCTCTCAATAGACCAACTATTTGATCATTATAATAATATGTTTAATGATGAAAACTATAATGTTGATGATAATGATTCGCACTCTCATGCAACAACTGGCCAGTCCGATCTCGAGTTAAACTTAGCAATTTCAGAAGAGGAAATACGAAAAGCAGTGTTTATGCAAAACAATGGGAAAAGTCCAGGAAATGATGATGTATCAAGTGAAATTATCAAAGCCTCTTATAAATTTATATAACCTTTCCTCTTTGCTTAACCATATGTTTCAGAACGGCGATTATCTGGAACAATAAGGAAGGGGTTTATTCACTCCAATATTTAAATGGATTTGTTTTGTTTGTATTTGCTTAAAGAATTGTATTGAAATAACAAGAAACCTTGTAAGTTTAAGTATAATAACGTTTAACGTTTAAAAACGGAAATCCAAATAATGCAGATAGTTACAGGGGAATTACGCTTAATTTTTTTTATTAATGTACTGGCTAAGGTTTATTCGCAAATATTACCAAACCGTCTTGTAAAATGGACCAATCTGCATGACACATTGTGTCATAACCAATACAGATTTCAAAAGGGCAAATCAAGACTAGATTGTATCTTCATTTTCCATGCTGTTATCTCGAAGGTTCTATCCACAGGTAAAAAGTTATATTGTGCATTCATAGATTATGAAAAGTGCTTCGACAGTATAAACCGATCTTTGTTATGGAAAAAACTACTACAAGAAAACGTGAGCGCTAAGTTTACCCAAGCACTCAAGGCCATGTCCCCTTGCGTAATGGTCTCACTTTTTAAGGCAGAGAAAATACTTGGCACGAAAACGGAATCCATGGTGTAATTCAGAGAAGTACTATACACAAACTTAAAATTGATGATTCTTCTAAAACGACCGATGAACCAGCCGGTTAATTAAGATTTTCATAGTGTTTATGAAAAAAACACCAATTTTAAATGAGCGGAAGAGTAATCAGTCATCCATGACATTACCTAACTACTCATAAACCTATGAAAAGTACATTTGTCTGTTTATGTATTGATAGAGCATCGATTGTATACAACCAACCCTTAACATAAGAGTGTATCTAGAATCATCACTATGGGCGTTGATATAGCTTTGTGGCGGTGCAGAATTGGTTGTTTCTCCCATCCAGCCAAGGGACAATCTACTGTACTGGACACGGGTATAAGTTTGAATGGAACATTTATGTCAATATATATACGTACTCTCTTATTTCTACTTTTGGCGAGTCAGTGTGTTGAAGTTAATCCAGGACCCAGAGAAAAGGGCAGGGGAGGTAACCCATACAATAACAACCAAGCGGATAGAATGAATGTATATTGTTTTATGGCGCATCGACAGCTAAGGTCATTTAGCGCGCAATTAAATTTAATTATTCATGATCCCTTACATATGATACATATGTATCCTTTCAAAACAGATGTAATAACCTTCCTGATTCTCAGAGTTCCTCATTTTTGACAGATTTTGTGGATACTTTTAAATATGCTGGTGATGTAATGAGATGTAGAACAAACTTAAGGCGCTATAGTAAACAGCGTAAACAAATTTATTGCAAAAATAAGAGAACTGAACTTATTGATTCCAAAAATGACAATAAAAAATACGGGTCAATGCTGAAAAATTGCAATAAAGTTTCATATATCTCTAATAATTCTATTCCCAACACTGACCATTTACATTTCCTTTTGAATGCTGATGTACTGGATAGTACAAGTAATGTACGTGGAAGAAAGTGGTGCAGAGGTAGAGCGTCGGCCTCTCGTACCAAAGGCCCCAGGTTCGAGTCCCGTGATGAGCGAGTTCTGATTGGGATTTTTCTACACAAACAGCGCGAGTACTGGTTAAGTCTCCAGGAAGCAGACATCGAGTGTGATTAATATAAACTGAAGCTTGTTTCGCAATCGATGTAAAATAAATAAACTTAACATTTCTGTCTTGGAACATATCACTACAAATAACGATAGCTCATCTTTGAACCAGCCAATCACTGACGATGAAATAATTTTTAGCATTAATCATGTACAAAATAACCGAGCACCGGGTCCAGACAGAATTTGTATTGAAATGTACAAATGCATACTGCCCTATCTTAATAAGTTATTTAATAATATTTTTGAATCAGGTTATTTTCCTCAAGCTTTGGGTAATAGTAATATTACATCTGTTCACAAGAAAGGAAACGTAACAGATCCTAATAGTTATCGAGGTATCTCCTCTATAATTGATTCTCTGTGTAAAGTATTTGTACATATTTTATCTAGAAGGTTAACCTTATGGTGTGAAGAGTATAACATAATTGATGAATCGCAAGCTGGGTTTAGATCGGGATATTCAACTACGGATAACAATTTTATTCTAATGTCATTAATACAGAAGTATTTATCAAAAAAGAGAGGAAGATTTTACTGTTTATTCATTGATTTTTCAAAAGCATTCGATAGTATTCAACATAGAAAACTGTGGGATGCTTTTGCAAGAAACAATATCAAGGGACTTTTTGTCAATGTTTTTAAATCAATGTACTCACAACTTAAGTCATGTGTAAAAGTAAATGATAAACTTACAAGTTATTTTAGTTGTAAAACGGGTACACGACAAGGATGTATTAGTAGTACGATACTTTTTTCTCTTTTTATCAATGACCTTGTTTTGTTGCTTAGATCCAAATGAGAGCCTGGTGTTTTTGTCTCCGAAGATGTTGAAGAGTTATACGCCCTTATGTTTGCAGACGACGTTGCAACTTTTTCCGATACTGTCATTGCACTACAAAGGCAAATCGATATTATCGATCAATTTTGTACATCCACATATGTGAATCTTAATCTAGATAAATCTAAAGTCGTTGTCTTTCGTAATGGTGGAATACTTAAACAGACTGAAAAATGGTACTATAAAGGAAAGCAAATGGAGACTGTACCTTTCTATAAATAGCTGGGTCTTTATATCACTTCTACATTTTCATGGACAAAAACATTAGAAACATTGTCACAACAAGCGATGAAATCGTTATTTTATATATTCCGATTTCAGTGTTTGTATGGAAGACTAGACTCTTTAGATACTTTCAATTTTTTTGATACTACTGTTAAGCCTATTCTAAGCTACGGTTCTCAACTTTGGGGTTATAAGTATTCTGATAAAGTTGAAAGAGTTCATATAAAATGTTGTAAACAGTATTGTTATCTAGCAAGAAATACATCGGAACCATTTGTTTTAGGAGAATGTGGACGTCTAACTCTTTGTACATTTTACAATTGTATTCAATACTGGCTAAACGTTACTCGGATGGAAACCCGAAGCACTTCTACATGATGTTGAAACGTCTCGATGAGGCAGGTAGAAATACATGGGCAACCTGTATACACAATCTCCTGTTTATGCATGGCTTTGGGTATGTATGGATTTCACAAGACATAGGTAACGATGCTCTATTTATTAAGCATTTTAAACAACGGATTCAAGACTGCTACTTACAAAAATGGCATATGGATAAAACAATGCGGGAAAAGGACAACATTACAAACATTTCAAATCATTATTAAACCCAGAGCTATATTTAAATTCATTTTTAGCTTTCTCCTTACGCAGGATATATAGTAACTTTAGATGCTCTAACCATGACCTTATGATAGAGAGAGGTAGACACTTATCGATTGCAAGAAATTACCGTTTTTGCCCTGTATGTCTTGATAAAAATATGTACATTATTGAAGATGAGTTTCACTTCTTTTACGAATTTCCTACATATGACGATTTAAGAGACATTTATGTTAACGTATCCTGGATAAACAACAAGACTCTTGACAAATTGTATGCAATATTAAATACAAATATCTAGTCTGAAGTATACAATACGACACAATTCATTCAGAGCGCATTCAAACTAAGACGTGAAACTCTTTCAATATCATAATTATTTTTCAGCTTCAAATGTCAGTGTTATAATGTATTTCATCACTCCCTGTTGTATATATTTATATATTATTTTGTATAATGGGCCGGTGGCCTAAATTGCGAAGTAAATATCTTGTATCCTGTATCTTGTTAAGTCATGTGTTCGATACGATAATGATTTTAAATTCTATCGGATTTTATGGGATCACGAATCGGTTTGAAACAAAGAGACCCAAGTTCTCCTCTTATTTTTATGATGTTTGTTAAATGGCATCATAGATAAAATTAATTCAGATTTGGACGAAATTTTCTACATTAATGAGCTAAAGCTATTTCTCATTTTGTATGTTGACGATGAGCTTGTCTTTTCGAAATCAGCAATTTCACTGCAATCTTATTTGACATAGATAGATATTGCAGGTTATGGGGTCTGAAAATAAGCACTTCAAAAACTAAAGCTATGATATTTGAAAAGGGGCGACACACATACATCATACTTTATATATGTGTAATACTGCATTAGAAACAGTTACAGTCAAGGCTTAAACCTATATAAAAATGGAAGTTGGTTTCGTGCACACACACATATATATCCAAGAAAGCATATATTGCTCAACCGTTGGTAACTTATTGAAAGTCCTTTTGAGGTTGGAGTTACTACTATATCAACAGTGCACTCTCTTTGATAGTCTAGTAGGTTGTGTATCTTGAACTCTTCTTCAGAGATATTGGGCCACATCACTGCTAAAGATACAGAAATCATCCACACGAGCCCTTAAAGTTAGGAAATCAACTTCACTAGTAAAACTTTATGCATTGTGAAACTGGTAAAACACCTTTGATTGCCAGTCGAAAACTTAAAATGATAAGATATAGGACGCATATTTTCAAACAAAGGAATAACTCAATACTCAAATTTGCTTATAACATGTTAAAAGAATGTTTAACTAACATTGCTTTCTTTCAAATTCACGGGTTGAACGAACATGTAAAATGCAATTCCTGAAACTTGAACAAAATAAGACAATAGTAAGATCACTTTACGGCAAATAACGTATTTATAAACACTGTTTTGGCGAAGCATGCACAAATGGGTCGAATATTCGAATATTCGGATACTTTGTGATCGAATATTCGAATACTAATTTTGGTATTCGTTGCCATCCCTAATATATATCTACCGTTTTAATTTGATCACTGGACAGTCAGTCTGCTTTGTTGAAATGTATCCTCTTCATACATGTTTTTTTTATTTATTATTTTCATGTCTACTTTAATTTCATGTAAATTCTTTAAAAATGAATGTAATTGATTAAATGACTCATGACTTATGTTAATTATATTAAGCAGTAAAGTTAAAGGTGGGATCCTTTAATTGATGTGAATGATCTATGTCTACAGAATGTGTAAGTTGTCTAATTCAATGCAGATTGAAACAGATTATCACTACCTATGCATTTGTCCTAAACTTCATGATCTAAGAAGATTTTTTCTTTCTATAACTGAGCCAACTGTTACCCAATTTATCAATATACTGGCATCAAACAGAAGAAAGACGTAAGTTAATACGGCTAAATTTATAAAAGATGCTTTGGAAAAGAAAGATTTAAGTTTAGAAAATATCTTCTAATTATATTAAACACTTGTTACCTTTTCAGCAATATATGTATATATTTTGATTAATGTACGTCATGTAAATATTTATTATTGTCATATTTTCATGTACATGCATCGATGGCATGTTTATTTGCCGAATGCCTAATGCAATTGAGTTGAGTTGAGTATGTTAAGTTTGATAAGTTTATTCATTTAAATTTCGTTAGGCTTTCCACTCATGAGGATACATTGTATATTCCCTGCTGACAGACACAACAGAGCAAATAAACTAACAAAACAAACATACATACAAAATTACAAATTATATATGTGCTGATATTTTTATATTTATTTATATTTTTTAAATGTGCCACTTAGAGTTATGTACAACTTTTGATAAATATTGAAAACATTGTGGCAAAATGAGAAATTGCTTATAATGAGCCTTTCTGTTTTTGCCACAATGATTTCAACTTAATCGATAACTACACTTTTAATTAAAGAGATTTTTTCTTAATGAGAAATTAAAAAAAATAATATGATTAATAGAATTTTGTTAATAAAAATCAAATGATTGTAAAATTTAAGATGATTACCACGGCGGCCGGAGTTCGATTTCCCGCTTTGGAAAACTTTAGTTGTGCCAATTACTTTCAAACTCATGGACTTTTCATTGTTAGTCCAATAATTAAATTTCGTTTGCGATTGGATCACATGTTCGATTTTTGAAAATAATACCTACGTGTTAGGGTCACATTGGAAACGGTTTAAAAATCATTTTTGGCTAAGTAAATGCGAAGATAAATTTAAATTTTTATAGATTACGCAACTTAAGTTATGACCACAAACTCATAACAAACAAACACAATAAATTTACGGCAATTCTATTGGTGTGTATGCAGGATGATCTGGATCGTTGATATATTTCTCTCACTGGTGTGTCTGAACCTAAAAGTATAGCAAGATTCATCAAACATTCAAAAAGCCATCTTTCCGTGATGTTTTTCAAATATAAACAGTGAAAACACCCTTTACCGGATTGACAATTTTAAAAAGAAAATGTATAGATGGGAACACATTTTAAACAGTTTCTCATTTTTAAACAATATTTTCAGAAGTCGTCTTCTGCGGAGGCGTCAACGTTATCCACACATGGGAAAGGCGCAGTGTGCTCGCCAATTGGCATTATTACCTTGTGCGAGGGTAATCAACGTCAACAAGCAACAAGCAACAACAACAACAACACCTGGGAAAGGGGTAATGAGTCACTGCTATGACAATTACAAACACCATTTTAGCCGTCCCGCGAGAACACCAACATTGTGGACTCTACGTAAAGTATCGACCCGGATCAGCCTAAGCATTCCGTGCAAGCTAACCCGGACAGACACTTTATGCCTCCTAAGGATTTTCTGTTGCAGGATTCATTTCTCTATACCTCTATCCCCCTGAGACTGAATGTGTCGGCCCGGATTAGGCTGCGCGGTTTGCGCAGGCTGGTCTGGGTCGATATATTACGCAGATTCCGTAATGTTCGTTTTCTCGCGGGACGGCTCATTTGTGTTAATGATGAACGTATTCCTCCGATTTATAGAGGTGTCTGCCTAAGAAGGAATCTGAAACAGAATAAGCGAGAGTAGTCAATTTGTTTATCTCGAATGATAAGATATCTAAAACTCTACACTGTTTATTTGTTGAATTATAAAAGGTACTAAATACTGAATACAATATTTACCTTTCCCCCATATAGACGCTTTCTGACGCCTCTGCAGCAGACGGCTTTTTCAATTATAGAGATTTCATTAATTCAATTATAGAGATTTTCTATTATTTGACAAAATATGTTCGAAGTCGTCTGCTGCAGAATTGTCGTATGAGGGAAAGGGTTAACAGAAGTTGAAGCCCCCTGACACTAAACAATAGTTAATATGTCAGGTGCAACTTACGTTTTAGTTCAACAAAATGTTCTCCATTTCCTTCAGAGTTTTCAGCATAACATCTATATCGACCATAATCACTTTCATCGATAGTGTGTACGGTTAGCTTCATGAGTACCGAGTTCGAACCTATGAATGCCTCATATGTATATCTAAAAGTGGAGAGCCACATTAATGTTTTCGTCTCGTCAATGAAGAAGGTCAATATAGTTTATAAAAACGTTATATCTAAAAACATGTACCAAGGAGTAATTACTTTTACCAGTTTATCCTTTCTGACGTTCAGACATATTTTTTTACGCATTTGTAGTAGATGGCTTTTGAAAACATTGTTGCAATAGGAGAAGTGCAATTTTCTTTTTCAATATGTATACTTTTGTTTAAGGATATAATCAATATGTCAGTTTACCACCTCGGTGGTGTAGTGGTAGAGCTTCCGCCTCGGGTACGGGAGGTCGCGGGGTTAGCATTACGACTGACTGTCTGGTGTCAGGATAAATAGACCAGTAAAACTGGAAACTTACCCAGGAAACGCCGTGATATAACTGAACAATTGTTGAAAGCGGTGTAAAGCACCAAACAATCAACCAACCATATGACAGTCTATATGTTTTCAAAGTCGTCGGCTGCAATTCACTGTATGTGGGAAAGTTTGTTTACAACATTACAAAATGAAAAGCTGCCATATAGAGTGATCATGTGATAAATCCACAGATATATAACCTTAGTACCTACATAACTAATGTCAAGCTGTCATGTAGTTAGATCGTGTTGAAGTTTAATTGAACAGTATGTTACATTCTTATATATTTGCATCAACATGGTAAATTGCTATCTAAATTGCCATTTTTGTTTGAAAGAAAAATAATAACAGAATTACAAATACTTCGAATAGGCTAGGACGGCTCTTTTTATATGTATAGACCAACTGTTTGTTCTTACTTGTTTTGGTTTTCAAGAATGTCACCATCTTTAAACCACAAAATCTGTGAATATTTCGGTAAAGGACTTCCAAATGCTTCACACGTTAATTGTCGGCTGTAACCGACTGCCTGTTGGATGTCTTGAGATCGAGCTTTTATTGTCGGCTGGACTGAAATTTTAACAGGTAAATAAATAAGTTCAAAGTCATCGTGCACCAACATGGGAAGAGGCCTGCAGTGATTACAATACTAGGAGTAGATTTAACCGAAAATCAGTTTATTACGTATTCACACAATGTTGCCATCATCTATCCACTGTAAACATATCGATTGAATATTTTAGCTTAGAGAATATAATATAAACTATTTCTGAAAATACTTATTTTTAATAGGAAACTAGACTTATACAATTTTCCGAACACGTATGGATAACAGCGCCTTGTGAAAAGTACCTACATCTAACGATCAGTCTGATCTTTCTCTCATCTGTTCCTGCTTCATTTAATGCCATACATTTGTACAACCCTTCGTTTTGTCTGGTCACCACGTCCAGTTGAATCACAGGACCCTGAAATCGGAATTTACTTACACGAGGTTTCCAATGTTCATTAAGTTTGTGGGACATGGTTTATTTTAAAATGTTATTATGAAATGTGGGCGATATACCATTGACTTCATCCTTTACTTCCATGTTGTCTAAACATTGATTTGTTGCAGGATTAAAAATACAATAATAATGATATTATTTATGCAATATGTTCACCATCCTGTCATTAAAGGAACGCCACTGAATGACTAACATGATATAATGAATTTATTCTCAACAATATGCCCAACTGGTCGCAAATATAATTCTTTTAAAATATCTAAGGGAACACACTAACACATGTTTATATTATCTTACCCCTGTCGGTAAGGTACCACCACTGACTAACTGCCAGGACATAACGGTAGGCGGTATAGCACTGACTAACTTCCAGGACATAAGGATAGGCGGTATAGCACTGACTAACTGCCAGGACATAACGGTAGACGGTATAGCACTGACTAACTGTCAGGACATAACTGTAAGCGGTATAGCACTGAGCAATGCCAGGACATAACGGTAGGCGGTATAGCACTGAGTAATGCCAGGACATAACGGGAGGCGGTATAGCACTGAGCAACTGCCAGGACATAACGGTAGGCGGTATAGCACTGAGCAATGCCAGGACATAACTGGAGGCGGTATAGCACTGAGCAACTGCCAGGACATAACGGTAGGCGGTATATCACTGAGCAATGCCAGGACATAACGGTAGGCGTTATAGCAGTGAGCAATGCCAGGACATAACGGGAGGCGGTATAGCACTGAGCAACTGCCAGGACATAACGGTAGGCGGTATAGCACTGAGCAACTGTCATGATATGACGGGATGCGGTATAACACTGAGCATTGCCAGGATATAACGGGAGGCGGTATAGCACTGAGCAATGCCAGGACATAACGGGAGGCGGTAAAGCACTGAGCAATGCCAGGACAGAATGGTAGGCGGTATAGCAGTGAGCAATGCCAGGACATAACGGTAGGCGGCATAGCACTGAGCAACTGCCAGGCCATAACGGTAGGCGGTATAGCACTGAGCAACTGCCATGCTATGACGGGAGGCGGTATACTACTGACCACTGTTCGCACATATAATTCTTAATCTCTAAGGGTACACAATAATAACAAATATATTATCTTACATTATATTCCCGCCCCCCTGTCGGTAAGGGTCCACCACTGACTAACTGCCAGGATATAACGGGAGGCGGTATACCACTGGCCGCACATCGTAATTCTGCGGTGTCTCCTTCATTTACCACCATGTGAGAGCTGGTCAAAATATCTGATATACGGGGCGTTTCTGATAATAAAAATCGAAAATCCTAAGGATAATACAGTCATTTACAATAATTGATACTCAATAATTTTAAAGAAATGTTCATGTCAGTTTAACTATGATCTTCGAAGAATATAAAATAGTGTTAACATTTCATACTATCAACATAAAGATGAAATAATCAAGTTAGCTGACATTTGTTTGTTTTCGATTGAACGAGCTTCCAACACGTATGTGCTGCGCCTGGAGATATGTGGTATTATTGTTACGCGCTAACAGGGTGGGTAATTTAATGTAAAACTAATGCTGCTATACTCTGTGAGTGTCTTTACGTGCAGACGGACAGTGAATGCTCTGGTAAAACTATGTAGATGAACATACTCGCCCAAGTTTACAATGACCGCAGATGTTATAAGATCTCAAACTGCAAGACGCGGTTCGCATACAACTCTGATATTACGCCACTTGTGTGAGAATTAAAATTCCGTTTCACTTATGTAAACACAATAAAACAACTAAAAGTGCAAAGCCATCATATGTGTCTACCAGTGTAGATTTCGGAAAAATGCACTCTAACCCATACACTATAAGTTTGACTGATCAATTACTAATACACGAATTATTTGCTTTGGTAAGCAACTTTCAGTCTACGCGAAAGTCGTCAGTCCTCCAGTGCTGACTGACAACAATTCTTTCGGACTGACACGTTTTCATATATGCAATGATTGGTTGAGCAAAGAAGGAAACAAATGAAAAATGAGCTTTCGGACTGACAGGTTTCAAAATATTTCGTGGAGTCTGAAATTTGGGGATTTAGAAGCTAATCTTAACATGACAGTAACACCACGTCACAAGTATAACTGAATACAAGAAAGCGAATGCCAACGGTCGTCTGCTTTTTTCTAAGTAGGAGAAGTGGCATAACTGTATACTTATTAAAGCCAAAGTTATGTGACTTAGTATAGATATGCGTATTGTTCCCTGGAACATGCGTACCAAGTTTCATCTAAAACTGTTGAACGGTGTTTGAGTTATGAGGTAAGATTAAAGTTATGTGACAACGACGACGACGACGACGCCAAGGGTATCATGATACCCCGACTTCGAAAAACAGACGATTTAAAATTGATGATGGTTGAATTATCAAAGGAACTATCTATGGCGTTAGACAGATTGTATCATTGTTTTATATATAGTACAAGAGAACGTTAATGCAAGGCATCAATGTCGCCGGGTTAGAACATCAGGGGTCGGGGTAAAAAAAAAAAGGGATGATTATAAATTCCATGTCTTTGTTCTAGGAAGTGAATTGCTTATAAACAGTTATCAGGGTCCCAAATTGCATAACATTTCCTGCTGTGCGGAATTTGCGTCAATGCAGTTCTTTCTAATAGCAACTATACCCCCCTCCCATTCCGCGTGTATACGTATTTAACCTAAATTGTAAATACATGTATGTACTATTTGTGTAAAGTAAGATTAAAGGAAGGCATTTGTAATATGAAGTCTAATATGAAGTCCATTGCATTGACACGAAAAAAGCTTCTATTCGTTTCTGTTGGCCAATTGTTTTCTGGTTAATTTTACGTAACCATTTGCCATGATATTATGCTAATGGATATTGTTCATAACCAAGTTTGGTGGATATTGGATGGCGATTAAATTACGATTATCCAGATTAAAGGATACCGAGTCTTGGCAACTGTTGTGAACCACCTGTTACGCTGGAGACATACTTTTACCCGTATATTTCGTACTTTTATGATCAATTTCCCGAGTCATGAGTTTGACGTTGACAATGGTGATCCGATTAAAGCACAATAGACAAATATGTGGCATGTTTACTTTATACTGTAGCCATTTGTATAATAGAAATTGTATTTTAACACCCGAATCTTTATTTCAGATATCATAAATACAGTGTACTAACGACCTTAAAGCGACTGAAATCCAGATGGCACGAAAAAAACCCAAAACAAACAAAAAACTCGAATTCGCACTAAATGTTATTCTTTATGTTATTCAAGTAAAACCAGGGTAGAAAATGTATCGTTTTTTATCAATAAAGTGAACTTGAGTCGTTTTCAATTGTCCCGATGAAGGGGTTTCCTATTTAAAAATACTTACCCCGTTACTGACAGGGTAGAATTTGCTATGGAAAAAGTATCGAAAACAAGAAAATCTCACCGATTATAGGGGTATGTAATATGTCAGTTATCATATTTTAATGCCCCAAATACAAAAATAGCACTTATTTTCTTAAAATTTGATTTTTTTTTTCGACAGTTGGGTATCTGGGAGTTCAGTCGCTTTAATAATACAACGGTCAAGTTCATGTTGGAAGCCGTGTAGTTTTTATACTTTTTCTATTTGACGTTATACCCAGTTTGTGGCGTTTACAGGAATATAATATAAATTGATTGCCTTCTAACATCTGAATCATTCTATAATATACATACTAACGACCTTAAGAATACGCCGATCAAGTTCACAAAGGAATACCTTTTATACTTGACTTAATGCCCAGTTTGTGGCGTTTACAGGAATATAAAATAAATTGATTGCCTTCTAACACCTGAAATATTATATCAGATATCATACATACCAACGACCTTAAGAATACGTCGATCAAGCTCGTGTTGGAAGCCATGTAGTTGTACGCGACATATATAAACTCCCTCATCCGATACCTGTATATTGCGTATCTTGAGTCGCCAACTGTTGCTGGCAGGTTTGTCAATGGCATATTTGAATGCGTTCTGGGTGTCGGTGTCAGTTGAAATTGGTATTGCAGTGTTGGTGCGAGAATCAAGAAATAACCACTGGGTCTATAAATATACACTTGTAAAAGTAACAACTCTTCTGTTGGTGCAAGAGTCAAGAAATAAACAAATTAAACAACAATAATGAGAATATGGATACAACTAATAATATTAAAATGACAAAAAAAGGAACACTACTTAAACAGCATTAACGATAATGATGCTGACTGTGAAGACGATGATGATGATGATGATGGTGGTAGTGATAATGAATATAACGATGAATGTGTTTTAACAAACCACGAACGTGAGAAAGAAGTAAACGAAAAACATATTTTAAGAAACAAATGTATAAACATACAATAAATAACATGAACATAACAGAACGAGTGTTAGATGTGGAACACGATTGGTATATATATGTTACAGTAAGATTGTGAAACCATGAAAATTTCAGTAATTCCGCGAAATTACTGTTTCACTCAGGGATTTCATGAAATCCCTGAAAATTCCAGTAATTTCGTGAAATCCCTGAAATATGGGCAGGAATTTTACACTATCTTACTGGCTGATTTCAGTAAATCTGTGTAATTCTATTTTAGTTAACTTACTATACAGTTGTGTTTTTCCCTGATTATTACATCACTCATTAGCACAAACAGTGTCAGGAAGCCACTTCTACTGATGTGCACTACCAGGAAAAAGGTGTTTGTCAGGACAATAGGGGTGGGCCTGGGTGTCTGTCTGACCATATGTCAATGTGTCAGGAAGCCACTTCTACTGATGTGCACTACCAGGAAAAAGGTGTTTGTCAGGACAATAGGGGTGGGCCTGGGTGTCTGTCTGACCATATGTCAATTATTTTGAGTCACACCAGGTCAATAGGTGTGAGCCTAGCAAATGGCTTCACCTGAGGCCTGTCCTATTAAAAAGGCATCCCGGTTCAGCCCATTCAGTATAGATTTACTTTCATGCAAGATGTCTTCTGATAGTATGGAAGACGTTTTCAGGCAAGAGTTGTTCAAAAGATATGAAGTATGTAAGAAGTATCTGATTCCAAAGACAGACTATTACAGAATTATAGAAAGCTTGAAATCGGCATCTACCAATAATCACACACAGATCAGGAGCAGCTACTATCTGTTATCAAAGTAAGTAGATTGATTTAAGTAATTTAAATATGTCTATTTTTTCCAAATGCTTAGAATATTTGGAAAAAAGATGACCTGGAACATATAGTAAACACGATGAAACCTGTCGGAAATCCCCTACACAAAAGTTCAAGGTAGTCAAATTTCCCCGGTTGGATTGTCTCAATCCCCTAGATTCTTAATTAAAAATAAATAAATGTTTTTATAAATGTTTTAATTATTAACAGTTATTATTGCTAAATGATAGGTAGATAATTAAAGAGGGAGAGAGGGATGTTGCCTAATTTTAAAATCTATATTTTTTATTGAATAACTATGTTGGTGATTTACAATTAGTGATGTTATTAAATATAAGAGTTTTTTTTTGACGACCTTGTGCTGGGATATAAAGATAAGCTGCCAAATGTTTTAAAGTGTTATTTGTCACCTTTAGATAATGAGTTAATAAGTTAATCATTACCGTGTTTCTTCTTTTATATTTGAGATCTTCCTTTCATTGAACATATTAATTGGATGTTAATTTATAATGAGGTGTTAGTTTAACAATTGAGCCCTTTGATCTGAGTCTATCCTGTTCGCATAGACTGTGCATGTGATAAATGAGCCCTCAGATCAAAGCCTATACATGTGATAAATATCCCTCTGATCTTAGTCTATACTGCTTCCTTAGACTAAACATGTGATAAATGAACCCTCTGATTTTAGTCTATACTGCTTGCATAGAATATTCATGTGTCGATTAAGACTGGTCTGAGTCTGTACTGCTTGAACATATATCTGATGATTGATCCCTCTGATCTGAGTATATATTACTTGCATAGAATATCCATGTGTTGATTAAGCCCTTTGAACTGGGTATACTGCTTGCATAGAATATTCATGTGTCCATTAAGCCCTTTGAGCTGAGTCTATACTGCTTGCATAGAATATTCATGTGTCGATTAAGACTGGTCTGAGTCTGTACTGCTTGAACATATATCTGATGATTGATATGATTAAGGTATGAGATTCTCCAGTGTGGTGATGTGGAGAAACTGATAAAGAAGCGTACACATCCAGAGGAGTCGCCTCTTTACTATGTCACTATTGAGGACACATTTGATGTCATCAAGCGTGCCCACATTGCTACTGGTCATGATGGTCGTGATCGCATGATCAAGGAACTACAACGAAAAAATGGCTTATATTTGTGAAACTTATTTTAACAATTACGGTAAACCGTATTCGGAACATTAGTTTTAACGTCAGTGACCAAATTGCCAAAAACAAAGTGTAAAGCAATTCAGAATTCTAAAAATTGGCAACTTTCTCAATTTACCCCAACATTTTGGTCTACATTAACAGTATCCGTTATACTAAAATCAGGAAACTTAAAGTAATTTTGGATTACTATTTAATGTTCACGTATACATTTGTTTGATGGCGTATTATCATTACGATTAGCCATATTAAAGGATACCGAATATTGGCAACGGTTGTGAACCACCTGTTACGCTGGAGACCTATTTCTAGATCTATCTATCGAAAATCAAAGAAATCATTGCTCGCCAAATGGCATTAATGCCGAGCGCGACGGTAAACAACGACACCAAACAACAAAAGAAATCACTAAATATTTACACATGGCATATCCAAAACATTCCAAACGACAAACTAAATAACATCTAGGTTCCTCCAAATGCGTACCATTGGACAAGGACACTTTCGTATTAAACCTTTCCCTTACACAGACGCTTTCTGATGCCTCTGCAGCAGAAGACTTTTTGAAAACATTCTGACAAAAGCAGAAATTGCTCAAACAGGTGATCTTTTGTCATTTTTTTTCAACTTTTAGTCAGTAATTATACCTTCATTATAGATATTTCACGTATTTTTTGCCTAGATGTTCTTACAGTCGTCTGCTGCAGATAAGTTAGTTGTACATGGCAAAGTGTTAATATTAAGACCGACGCGAATGTAAAACCGTTTTCAATAATATTTTAGTTATATCACGGATTAGTAACGTCTAGCATGCAGTAAATGTAGACCTTCACTAAACCTACAAACAAGTAAATCCACCTACCTTTCTATTACTTGGTTTCTTGTTAACAACGCATGCCATCAAGGAGTCAGTGTCTTTTTGTGCAATGACAGTTTTGAAACCATTGTACTTCTTAGTAGCAGGATAAGTCTGTGTTATTTTAAGACTGGGGTCGGCAGATGAAACTGTTAACGAAAAGTGGTTTGAATCTAAATTATATTTTGTCTTTCAACGTTCTAATCACAAATCTCCACATATAAGCCTTTAAAGGTCGATATCAAGTTGTGGTTCTTACGGTGTAAATTACATTGAAAGTATACATGTAGCTTGCAATGTGTAACAATGAAAACGGCGATCTATTTCTTTAAAGAAAACAATAAATATACACAACGTTTATTTGGGACTAATTTAAAGACAGTCACAAGACGAATTTTATGCAAAGCATCAAAGACGCCGCGCATGATTTTAACGCATGACTGAAAGGAAGCGGATGCAGTTCAGTACATTTAAAAATCCTGTGCAAACCTGTGCAAAAAGGCAGGATGTAAATATTTCGAACAAGAAGGCCAACTGTCCCTTTATTTTAAACAAGATGGCCCAATATGTGCCTATATTGCTCACCTGGCTACCATAGCCTATACAAAAAGGTTCCAGGAGCATAAATGGGTCAATATTGACGTAGGGATTAAACGTTTTTTATGCTACGATCTATGTGATATTCAGCATGTGAATGACAAGTTTAGACCTGAAACCAATCGGTTTACAGTTTGCTTAACATTCACTACAACTATAAAGTGTCTTACAAGCTGAAGTTTCTCAAGTTTTTGTTTACCAATAAACTGTTAAATCCTCTAACTAGATCAATTAGATAACAAAAAAACATAAGTGCTTAACTATTAACATATACTAAGTTCCGTGTAGTGACGAATTGATGAGTGACGAACTGTGATTTTTTCCAAAAACTTTCTTTCTTTCTTTAAGATAATTTATCTGGACGTATTAAATGCAAGTTAGGCCCTATTTCATGTTTCATGGCGATCAGTCAATCAGAAGAGCTTCGTCAAGTTCGTCAATTTGTCAACTCGTCAATTTATTTGACGAAATTGACGAACAAAATACTTTTCTAAAAACTTTATTTCTTTCCTTTAGATATTGTATCTGGACGTATTGAATGCAAATTATGCCCTATTTCATGTTTCATGGCGATCAGTCAACCAGAAGAGCTTCGTAAAGTTCGTCAAATCGTCAACTCGTCAATTAAGTTTTTATAAAAACTTTATATTTTTCCTTTAGATAATTTCAACTCGTCAATTTGGTTGAAGAATTGACGAAAGAAATAATAATCTGAAAACATTAGTTCTGTCTTTTAGATAATGTATGTGTATCTATTGAATGCAATTAAGGCCCCATTTAAAATTTCATGGCGATCAGTCATTCAGAAGAGCTTCGTCAAGTTCGTTGACGAATTGACGAAACAAATATGATTATGTTTTCTGAGTCCTATGATTAAAACTAACTCCTGTGATGAAGAATCTAGTAGAAACTGGAGAGGCAATCCCTTGTTTATTATATTTTGCAATGCTTCTTTCTTTATATTGTTAGTACAGTATAAATAAGACCAGTTATCGGAATAGCTATATACCTCAGCGAGCATAGTCCATGCCGCAACCTCCCTTTGTAACTTTGCTTGCTGATTGTATTGCAACCAATTACTCATAAGTAGTGGTAACAAGTTGAAATTTATATTTGTTCAAATGGAGTAGTTCTCTTTGCCAAACCACAGGGACTTGCTCCTCTAAAAATAGATATAACCCTATATATGCATATATATTAACAAGGGTGTACACATCTTTCTGGGTTGCCTCGCTTCAACTATTTTTTTTCAAAGTATTCGAACACAAATATGAATTTGAACTACGAACTAAATCAATCATGCCTTTCTCTATCGAACGATACCAAAATAACGTGAATTTGCTCTCCTCTCCCTACGTATGTTAATTCCTATGAAATATTTGCGAATTTGCAAAAGGGACAACAACCTGGACCAAAAACAAAAGTAATTTCGGAATGGTTCGTTTTTTTTTCGTTGCGGTAATTGTCAGTGATATTGCGATTATTTTCCCGAGAAACATTTCGGAATGATTCGGGGTTTTTCTCTGCTAAATGGTCAGTGCTATTGTGATAATGCAAACATGGGAAAGAGAGTAAACATGGACATAAGTCAGGTAAAGCTTTGATGCATGCGATAAATGCTCATAAATATCGTATTTCTTCTTTATTTTCAATTCATCCCCTTTTTAAATGGAATGACCGTTGGACAGAACATAATCGCAATATCACGGACAATTACCGCTGCGAAGAAATCCGAACCATTACGAAGATTATTTTAACGGTCTATTTTTGTGGCGATTGGTTTGACAATCGCCACAATGCTAACAGAAACAACAACAACGAAAACTATTTACATAGTCGGTTTTGAACAATCGGTTGATATTTTTTTTCCTTACTGCAAACTAATTTACTCACATCCGTTATAGTTCCATCATTGATGCAGAGACGTGATTAATAATAATTAAATCAGTGCTACTTTGGTACCGGATTGTTACTAATATTTGAGTTGTATCGAGACATAGAGTTAACATATGTAAATATTATCTTCGTCATTATTGGGCAGATAATAAATATCATTGCGCGTTCTATCTGCCTTGCAAATAACTCAAATCTGGAAATTCCAAAAGGTTCTATAAATAGCTCGCGAGACTGCGTGGTTATCTTAATATTATAAACGCTTTATTGTGTAGTTGTTAAAATATATGAAAGCGTCTAGATGATAAGACTGGTTTACAAAGGTTTAAAGGACACACGATGTCAGTGTGTACACACGTTATGTATACACGTCTGCACGTTCTAGAGTCAATTAGCAATCAATGCTGAAATTGTAGCCTAATTTAGTTTGGAGATCGAGCATTCCTATATTTTTATAAATTGAACAGTTTGGCAAATAGTGAAATTGTGCTTATTGAGCATGTTTTGTGTTTGTTTTTGCACTCACATTATTCGAAGCAGTTTAACAACCTCAGAGACATATAAATATATTTTGTTTATATGTCTCTGACAACCCTCAATCATGCAAAGTGAAGTTTGGAATGGCTTATTTTGAACACATCATGACCAATTTCAGAACGTAACTAAAAAATCACCAAGACAACATTTTGGCAAACTAACATTATTCTACTGTCAATAGATGCAGGGTTGATACATTCTCAAATTAACCCGCACCAGAGTCATCGCAAGCCCTACACCGATATACTGCTTGTTACTTTGCAGGATTGTCCATACGATCGCCACTACAGTGCCATTGGCGCTTTGATTTAAAAATGGTCCGACAGTGGGCGAGTTCGGATGGGCTTCTCTAGGATAGAGAACTGTTCATCGTGTCTAAATATAAATTCAGAAAACATGCGTACTAATGCTTTCCATCTGAACGGTGTTTCCTCGTCTTAGTAGTAAACCATTCGGAACTACTCGGGTAATTCCGTAATCCTTCATCATCCATTGGTGAAGCATTCATCACCGAGGTATTCCGAATGAGTAGTAACATCGTTGGTCGCGATTTTGAAATGCTAGTAACCCCAGGCTTGAGGTGGTTTATTAGGATTCGGGTCAAAAGGTCAAAATGACGTCACTAAGATTTAAAGTATCACCGTTCAAATGGATTCCGAGTGCACTCGGGCTGTTCTCGGATCCCATATGGACTCGCCCAGTTTGACAGTTGCCGGGAAAATAATCGAAATATCACTGCATGACAATTACCGCAACGAAAAAACCCGAAATATTCCGAAAAGTCGATAGAAGGTACTTTCGTTTTTGGTCCAAGTTGTTGTCCTTTTTACGAATTCGCGAATATTTCAAAGGAATTAACATACGTAGAGAGAACAAATTCACGTTATTTTGGTATAGTTCGATAGAGAAAAGCATTATTGATCGATTCCGTATTTCAAATTCTTATATTTGTTCGAATACTATGAACAACATGAGTTGAAGCGAGGCGACCCAGAAAACTGTGTCCACCCTTGTCTATGCATATATAGGGGTAATATCTATGTTTAGAAGAGCAAGTCCCTGTGACTCCACGGTTTTGTACATCTTGGTATCAGCAAAGGACGGGCCTTTATGTTCTCTTTACTAGCAGTTAACAACATTTGATATGTCAACCTTATTACAATGGGTTCACTAATGAAAACAATACCAATTTCATCTACACTGTACGGATGTGAGCTATGGCATTCTATGTCTTTTTAGATATCCAGAACGTTGCAAAATTTGGTAATTATGTGGCAAAAACACATGATATGGTATTTAGTCTGCTAAGTCGGTACAACATACAATATGAAATTGACAAACGCAAACAACTTTCCTTCAAAGACTTTGTAAAATGCCTACGAATTGACACACAAACAAATTTTCACCTATCGTCTAAATTGGTTTAAAACAATTAAATATACTCGACAAAAATTGTTTTATTTCTAATACTTTCAATTTATTGCAAAAATATGGCTTAACTGCATACATTGTATGTGCACTCGTATCTAACTACTGGCACATTCCCTGAGAAAAAAGTTCTTAGAAAAGGAAAGTTTTAGGTTCGTTGAACGGAAGTTTGAATGCGAGCGTCAGGAATGAATGAACCTCCACGATGGCTTCGATCGTCTTGTGTCTGTTCACAAAAACAGCCTTCCATCGGTATTTTTGATATTTGCCAAAACGCGCAGAACTATGCATCATGTATAAAGTGCTATACATTTAATGCCAACATATTAATACAAATATCCAGGGACACTTACTATCCGAATGTGCTCATTGGAAGCCGCCAGGAGGCGTCTTCCTGTAGAAGCCGCCAGGAGGCGTCTTCCTGTAGGGATGCTTAGAAATTTCGGACAAGGAGAATATTTAGATCTGCCAGCGTGATCACATATCTTGATTTCTCTTTGTCCTTACTAAGTACATTAATTTAAGGTAATGACTTTTAAAACATTCCGTTTACACTCTATATACACCTGTGAGTTTTACAAATTAAAAACAAAAGACAAAGGCCAGTATATTAATTGAATGTATGTACATTTTTATTTAAGCGAAATTCATACTGTATCTAGTCTAAACAGTAAAATAGAGAACCCTTCTAATGAATTGGTAAATGTAGTTTGGTTCCTTACATCCCATGATATATTACGCTGTAATTAGACGAAGAAGCCACGTCCCGTATTCACTAAACTTTTCAATTTAGATTTTTGACTAAATATAAATCTTAATATTTAGTCCACGTTTTAGGTTTAATCCGTATTCACCAACGCGTTTTAAACCGATCTCAATTTGGTCTAGTTTGTAAATGTCGTAAGCGGCCGCGCAGCAACTCTGGTTCCCGAATCAAGTTAGGAGCTAACATAAAATACAGTACCATTCATCTATAGTCTATTTATAGATTTTCATCTTTATCGTAATTTCACATGCATTTTTCATTTGCTTTGCTTTTAATAATCTGACTGTCATGTTCAGTACATACTTGAATTAAAGTTAACTTTGAGTACAATTGTCATCGCAAAAAGCAGACATGAAAAGATTTAAACCACAGACATATCTGTATCAAGATCAATTTCGTTCTTTTTCGCTTTTGCAGTTTCACATTCATGAATATCGCGGTTAACCGACAACATGTTTTATCACGGATGCGATGTGAACATCCAGAAAATGAAATGAAATCTTCTGGTTCTTAAGAACAAAGTGTGATCGGATTAACTGAACTGTATTTAACTTATCACTGTATATGTAGACAGCATTTCAACTCTTATATCAACTGGTAAATTTATAGCTTGAGAAGTAAATTCAAGTAGATTTTCATGCAATGGTTTAACTTTTTCAAAGAAATTGAAACAAGTTCCTAAGATAAGCCTTTCCCACGTACAACAGATATGGAGAAACATTGTAGCAAAAGGATAAATTCCTCGTGATCAATTTCTCTTTTTGTCAAAATGTTTTCAAAAATCGCTGCAGCTCTTGTCAGTCTTTCGGATTACGTGTACATTGATATACGTTTCCTTGATTTTCTGAATGCTTATCACGACACGAGTTCCCATCAGTTTCGTCAACTCGAGATTGTACGTTTGTAATCAGACAGCTTTGATTTTTAATTGCTCAATTTGCCACAATACGTTCAACTCTTTTCAATTATCTTACTATCATTTATAGAGATTTTCTAAGTTTTGTACTTGATGATTTTAAAGTCTGTCAGGGTAAACATCATTGAAATCATTGTGGCAAAAGGAGAAATTGCTCATAATGAGCAATATCTGCATTTTCCACAATAACTTCAACACTTTTCAATTATCATACGATCATTTATAGAGATTTTTTATATTTTTTACTTGATAATAAGTCGTCTACTGCAGATTTGTTTTATGTGGGAAACCCTTATCCACTATCATGACTTACCGATACAAACGAAAAACAGATTTTCTGTGTGTCAGCATTATTTGATAAAACATTATCATAGCAGGGCGTGTGTTCAATACAAATAGTTGATTGTTTTTGGTACTATTTAAATTTATCATAACCTCTTGTCCATTTATCTGTAGTATTATATGTCAATTTTTATGATCCGTTTAACTCTAAATTATCTCATTCACTTAAAACAAAGACCCTGCCAGGTTAAATATCCTACATAAAACCTGGGCCACTGATACGTTTTAGTTGTCCCAGATAAAACTTATATCTTCAATAACCGATATCAGCATTACTGACTACAGATTAAATTGTTCTAATGTTTGTGGATTTAAATGATCTTTTTTCTTATTTCTTCATGTGAAACAAAATATTGCGGCTTCTCTTTGATGCTTTGCATCAAACATCCGTCTTGTTTCTCAATTGAACGGAATTATATTTTTGAAAACATTAGTTTTTACTGTACTAATGACAGCTATAAACGTTGTTACCTCCAGGGCTTCGCTCAACAGTATGAGTGTATATGTGATAATTTCATGCGTGGACGCGCAACAGGATACATTCTCTAAATACAGAAAGCCATCAACTAGAACCTGTGTATGTATTCAACTGAAGAAGCAATTACCTAATACGGACGGTCCCCAAATGCATCTTTTAGATGAAAATGAGCCTTAATGTTTTTCATCGTTTATTTTGTTGTGTTTTATACGTTGACAAACATCAAGGCTCATTTTCATCTAAAAGATGCATTAGGGGACCGTCCGTATTAGGTAATTGCATGCGTGGACGCGTCATAGAATACACTTTCCCCATGCAGAAAGCTATTAGCAAGAACCTGTGTATGAAGAGATTTAACTGAAGAAGAATATGCTGTGATGTTTGTCAACGTATATTTCGTTGTGTTTTATTTCTTGAAAAACATCAGGGCTCATTTTCATGCATGGTTTGATTTACGGGTTGTTCACCAGTTCGTGTGTATGTGATAATTTGATACGTAAGTGCGCCTCAAAATAATTTTCCCAATGCCGAAAGTCATCCACTAGTACCTGTATATGTCGAAGTCCAAGATCAGGACCGATTTGCATATAATATATTCATTTATCTTCCGTTCACCAGTATGAGTAAATATATGATAATTTCACGCGTGGACTAACCCCAGAAAACATTTACCTCATATAGAAAGCCATCAACTAAAACCTAGGTATTTATCTATTCAACTGAACAAGAATGTGCTGTGATAATTGTCAACATTTATTTCGGTGCGTTTTATACGTTGACAAACATCAGGGCTCATTTTCATTCCGGCAAGCTAGGCATGTTGGGTACCGTACCGTCCACCACTACGCGTGAATATATGAGTTAATTTCATGCGTGGACAAGTCCTAGAATACACTTCCCCAACGAAGAAAGCCAAACCTCTGTAATTAGAGACAAGAGAACGTTGATGCAGAGCATCAATGTCGCAGGAAATCCATACAGCAGTGATGCATTACACTTACATTATAGTAGTTGAAAAAACAGTTATCAACTGAGGGGCATGTTAGAACACCAGGGGTGGGGTCAAGTGAAAATGTATCATAACTTGCATTTTTTTTATCAACGAAGTGAATGTCCTTCATTGAAATATAATTGAAGCCTTTTATTGTTTATGATCAACCTCCATTCTAAGGTAGGTTGACCATACACACAGACAACTAAATATTGATCATAAACAGTAATGGAAATGAGCAATCTTGTCAATCAGTAGTCTTGTTATATATACAGTGCTTTTATTAAGGAATAATTTATTAAGATTTGTGAATTCCACATACACTTTTCAAGATGTTTGTCTGATTATTTGAATTTTATTATTTATCAATAAAACCACAAAACAGACAATTTAGGATTTGCATGCAATAGCTCGTCATTAATCTTTCCCCTATTAAAGTCAACATTGGACACCTTTGCAGCAATCTACTTTTAAAACAATGAGAAAAGTGTTAACTCGCGGAAGACATGAGTTAAAATTATATTAGCTTGGCATCCTAATTATATCATACTTTGACAAATGTTGAAAGTAGTCCAATATTTATAAATTAGACCACCCTCGAAATAAAATATCAGCTTCCACTGAAATGGTTGTATAATTTCAAACTTAATTTCGAACATAAACTGAACCCCACAACATGTTAATTTATTGTAATTCTTTCCCTCCTTTTTTATAATGAAAATAACAAACTACTCATGTTTTAACATTATATTATGATGAGCGCCCTTGTGTTAATGATGCATAACAATATGCAGATCGCAAGCAAAATGCCTGAATGTAATCTAATGACACATTTAAAATTGTCAAGGACGAACTAAATTTGTACGAAAGACCCGATTCGTAAACCCATTCTTCTTCGAAACGTCGTAGTTCTTTTTACACTCTCTTTATAGGCAGAGAGTGTTCATTCAAAGTAATTTTTCTGTTAAAACCAGTTTTATCTCAGTTTGTTAGTTTCTTCATTTGTATCGAACCAAATAAACATTTTAAATCACCTATAATCAGGGACGTAGATTTTGTAAGTGAGTTCAAAGAAAGGCTCTCTGCAAAGGATATTGATCTACGCAATATTCGCTAGTCATGTGACCAACAGTTTTAGCTTAGAAGCAGTTCATATTTTAGATATATACATGGATAAACATTATTAAATGCATTCTTCACAAATCAAGACATCTCTTTGAACATGATAACTAACATTCAGTAAGTTAAAATTGCTATTAAAAGGAGAATTCGACCAGCATTTTATCTCGATATTGACACATAACAGTCTGCTGCTAGCAGGTGCGCGTATGTAAACAAATATACATGTGCGACGTAAAGGGTTGTGATTACATGTAGTATATGAAAATACAGTACCTCAGTCTAGCTAATAGGGACTGTTTTGTCTTCGTAAATATAACAGAAAAACATAAATGCGCGTCAAAATAAAGAAACTGCACATACATAAAACATCGGACTTTTAATTTCATTTTAGATGTGTCATAACTTAGTGTTTTTAAAGAAACCAATTGTATTAGATAGATAGATATTTTATTGACTTATACAGTTTTTCATCATACAATATAAGTATTAATAAATAAATTGCATGCACATGACACATTCGCGCAATAGCTCGCTCGCTCGCGCCCCCCCCCCCCCCCCCCCCCCCCCCACACACACTCACTTACATATAAACATGATATGTTCAAGACATTTAAATTTGTTTTTTCTAATAGTAACTCGTCCTCTCATGTCATTTCCGAAAACCTATTAAAAATATAAGTCGCGGGCTTCTGCCCGGCGACTAATATCACTTAAGTAGAATATTCTGTGATGTTTGTCAACGTTTATTTTGGAATTGACAAAGTGACGAACTTCACGAAGCTCTGGCCATGAAACATGAAACAGGGCATAATTTGCATTCATACATTATCTTAAAGACAGAAATAAAGTTTTAAGAAAATGATTTTTTTCAGACAGAAATAATGTTTTCAGATTATTATTTTTTTCGTCAATTCCTCAACCAAATTGACGAACTTGACGAAGCTCTTCTGAATGACTGATGGCCATGAAATATGAAATAGGGCCTAATTTGTATTCAATACGTCCAAGACAAGAAATAATGTTTTCAATTTTTTTTTTTCGTCAATTCTCCAACCAATTTGACGAATTGACGAACTTGACGAAGCTCTTCTAACTGACTGATGGCCATATAATTTGACATAGGGTCAAAGTTGCATTTAATACGTCCAGATGTATTATCTAAAAGACAGAAATAAGTTTTTAGAAAAATAATTTTTCATCAATTCGTCCACAAAATTTAAGAGTTGACAAACTTGATGTAGCTCTTCTGTATGACTGATAGCCAGGATAATTGAAATAGGTTCTAATTTGCATTCAATGCGTTCAGATTCAGTATCTAAAAGACAGAAATTAACTTTTTAGAAAACTATTTTTTTCGTCAATTCGTCAAACAAAATTGACGTGTTGATGAATTGACGAATTTGACGTTGCCCTTCTGAATGACTGATTGCCATGGAAGTTGAAAAGGGGCCTAATTTGCATTCAATACGTCCAGAAACATTATCTTAAAGACAGAAATAAAGTCTTTAGAAAAATATTGTTTTCGTCAATTCGTCAACAAGATTGATGTGTTGACGAATTGACGAACTTGACAAATCTCTGCTGAATGACTGATCGCCATCAAATTTGAAATAGGGCCTAATGTGCACTAAATCCGTCCAGATACATTATCTAATAAACAGAAATAAAGTTTTTAGAAAAATATTTTTATCGTCAATTTCGTCAACTAAATTGACGAGTTCACGGATTGACGAACTTGACGAAGCTCTTCTGATTGACTGGTCGCCATAAAACATGAAATAGGGCCTAATTTCATTCAATACGTCCAGATACATTATCTAAAGGAAAGAAATATAGTTTTTAGAAAAATATTGTTTTCGTCAACTGAATTGACGAAACTGACATGGTTGTTGACAGCTCGCCATGAAATTTGAAATAGGGCCTAATTTGCATTCAATACGTCCAGAAACATTATATAAAAGACAGATATAAAGTTTTTAGAAAAATATTTTTTTCGTCAATTCGTCAACAAAATTGACGAGTTGACGAATTGAACTTCACGAAGTTCGTCTTATTGACTGATCGCTATGAAACATGAAATAGGGCCTAACTTGCATTTAATACGTAATACGTATCTTAAAGAAAGAAATAAAGTTTTTAGAAAAAATGGCACAGTTCGTCACTCGTCAATTCGTCACTCGTCAACTTAACTTCACGGACCAGATATATTAATGTTTATTGTCTCTTTTTATAAGTTAAATGTGACATAAGCTTTGGGAGGAGAGAGGGGATTCTATTCTCATTCCAGTTTAGCAGAAGTATGATAGCAAAAATGGGAGAATATATTAAAGATTAAAGATATTTATGATTAAGGTTGAACATTATGAAAGTTCACATGTATAGTCAAAATATAACAAGACTTATTAAGTCTGTTTTGTTTGTTTGTAATGTCACTTTAATCGTTTTGAATATGGCAGTAGAAAACTGAAAAATAAACAAAGGAAAATGGTCAAGTCAGTTCCCCAAGAGCATCTCGAACGAAACATGAAAAACCGGGTACGAATCCAATGAATTTTAGAAATCGGATGACATCGTAAAAACAGCGAAGTATTCATAACGGATGGAAGCAGAGACAACATAATTACTCTATGAGAACCGATGACACCTTGTCATCTATTAAATAAGAATGACCAAAATCGCCGCGCGATGACATGCTGCATTTACAAATAATAGAATGGGTCACGTTCCATGCCTATTGCATAGTTGGGTTAACGTTGTGTTTACAGTTTCTAGAATTATACTGTAATATGTAGTAATTAAAATGAATCATTATTGATTTTCTAAAGATTACCCATTTATTTAAAAATCTCAATATTGTAAATAGGCAAAAATATCGCCAATAACTTTTTTCTTTTTAAAGCAAACTATAAAAAAGCGTAACATAGGAAGTTGGGGGAAAGTTATTAAAATACCCATTAAATGTGTCTAAAGTTTTGTAATAACGGTAGAAGACATACGTATTTTGTATCTTGCTGTTTCTTAAATAATTTTATACAATTTATTTATTCATAAAGGTTTTTTTTTTTCAAACATATAACAGAGTTTTTCTTAACAAAAAATAATAATGTTGGTTGCTCCCTTTTCGATTACGTCACCCCATGGTACAACATTAAAACCTATCCCATTCTGGCGCCGCGCTTCCACGCGGCGTCAATAACAAAATCATCAGTCTCTGTGGGAAAAACGATATTCCCGGATGATAACGATGTTTAATACAAAAAGAAGGTCAAATTTACATGGCTTAGTCGCAAAAGAATTATATCATAAGAAATGTTTCGTCGATCATGCTTAATATAAAAGCATTATCAACAACAATTGCAAATTATGACGAATTATAAAGCTTGAGAAAGTCAAAGGTCAAGGTCACATTTACACCCAACTCAGCCACGTCAAAACTATGGCCAATATTAAGAATGACGTGCGTGTGTCGAGGGGGCACCTCGTCCGTCCGTCCGTCCTACCATCTGACCTAGTGCGGCTCTTATATAATATATGTTGCACCATTTCAATTATAGTTAACAATTTGGTTTTGCAAATGCATATTGGATACAGGAAGACTGTTTGTGTTGTTCTTAAATTGGATTACTGTGATCTCTGAGCTCTACGACAAAGCTTGTCTGGGCCAAATTTCCTATCCTATGGTATCTGGATCTACCAAAATCGTTATGAAGATGCATCTTAGTTAGACAGTGTGTTGAGTATCACATGTGGTCATTTATACAGGTCAAGAATGACCAAATGTGTACCTTAGACTCAATTACAACAAATCCCTGTCTGGGCCATATTTCTTTCCTCTTTAAACATAGAGTTACATAATTTGCTACATACACGAATCTTGGGAAGTTTATTATCAAAAATCACCTACAAATTACTGTGACCTTGGTCTTTATTCCAATTTAAACGACATTATGTAGTGACCATTTATCATGCCGTGTTGCAACTATATAAACCAAACATGACCTCTGCATACATCTCAGGAAGGGTGAACGGACGTTTTGACCAACGGATGTTTTGGCCCGGACATTGCGTCCTAGGACTTTTTTAGATAGGATATTTTGGCCAAATCACTATTTCCCCTGCTATAACTCTATTACCTAAATAAACTTATTAAGTTTAAGAAAACTATTAAGTTTAAGAAAACTATTAAGTTTAAGAAAACTATTCAGTTTAAGAAAACTTTTCAGTTTAAGAAAACTATTCAGTTTAAGAAAACTATTAAAAACTATTATACGTAAGAAAACTATTAAAAACTATTAAACGTTAGAAAACTATTAAAAATTATTATGTATAAGAACATTATTAAGTATAAGAACATTATAATAAGTTTGATAAGTTTATTCATTCAAATTCTTTTAGGCTTCCAGCCCATGAGGATACATGTTATATACACTACTGACTGACAGTAACATAACAGAGAAAATAAACATACATACATATTTACAAAGTATTAAATATAAATGTACTTTCACACAACTTTAATCCAAACTACAATGTTGTTATCTAATTAACAATTTATCGCAAACATATTACCCATTTTCACTTATTTTTAATTCAAACTACATTATTGATATCTAATTAAGAGTTTAAAGCAAACAACAACAATTGCATTTTTTTAAAAAGTTTTTTTAATATGATAATTGATAAAGTTTTCATTTAGTACTAATTACTTTGATAGTCATTAACTACAAGGTAAAAAAAGATCAAAGACCATTATCTTAAATTGAATAACTAACTCAGTGTTGCAAGGTTTTCATTGCAATTTTTTTTTTCTTCACAATACCTTCTTTTTTTTTAAAAATAAAACATGAAAACACTTCGTATTTTAGATATATATAGAGATGCATTGATTATACAATATTAAATAAAATAAAAATTTGTCTTGTTATAATTGGCTTTTAAACCTGTCTGGCCAAACAGTCCTATTTGATAAGAATAGCTGGCCAAAAGGTCCTAGGACGAAAGGTCCTAGGACGAAACATCCGTTAGTCAAATCGTCCTACAACCCTCAGGAAGAGGATGTGTCAAGCCAAAGTTCATTTGTCATCATATTTGTATGAGTCTATGCAACTGCAACGAAGTTAAAGGTCTCATTTCAATGACACTGCTGTGTCCTAAAAAAGATCAAAGACCATTATCTTAATTTGAATAACTCAGTGTTGCAAAGTTTTCATTGCAATTTATTTTTTTCACAATACCCTCTTTTTAAAACAAAACAAAACATGAAAACACTTCGTATTTTAGATATATATAGAGATGCATTGATAATACAATATAAAATAAAATAAAAATTTGTCTTGTTATAATTTGCTTTTAAACCTGTCTGGCCAAAAAGTCCTATTTGATAAGAATAGCTGGCCAAAAAGTCCTAGGCCAAAAGGTCCTAGGACGAAACATCCGTTGGTCAAATCGTCCTACAACCCCCAGGAAGAGGATGTGTCAAGCCAAAGTTCATTTGTCATCATATTTGTATGAGCCTATGCAACTGCAGCGACGTTAAAGGTATCGTTTTAATGACACTGCTGTGTCCTAAACTACCGTTGACACCCCTCCCCCGGCGGGTCACTAGGGAGTGTCTATAACACTTTTTCTTGTCATTGCAGTTACGCGCCAGGATAGGAAATGCATGTTTATAGTTGAAAACTTAATTCGATCATTGATCTATGACGTGTATGTCACGAGCCGAAGCTTAAATTGTATCTATAGTGACACCCACTATATTGATTCTATAAGATGACAGTTTGGATCTAACTATGTTCGTACGTTTCGATGAAAGAGGTAGACGATTGAGTTTGAAGTAGTAAAACTCTACTTTTCTGCAGCCTGCTTGATCCGATTGAAAGTAATAGATTAAAAATATACTAACCCTGTTTATAAAGTCCAAGAATCAAAAGCCAAAATAGACAGTTCGAATTCATTTTTAATTTCTGGGTAAAATCTTCACTGTTTTTTAAATTGTATCATACCATTAATTTATAGTTGATTCGTTAACCTGATACAGCTGTGACCTTCGATATCGTAAATGCAGACGACTTTTGAAAACAGTATAGCAAAAGTACAACTTATTTAACACAGCTTATCATTTGCCCACATTTTGTTCATCACTTATTAAAGTAAAAAATGCAAGACTTCCACATATCTTATCAGAGCAGACGACTGGAAAGATCATATTAGATTAAAATGTTTGTTAATAATTCGATTGCGTGCGTTATTGTGCACGCATGCATAAGATGTAAACGATGAGCAGTAAGCATATTCCCTTTATTGTGCAGAATATTAACCTAAAAGTTGAATATCACAAGAAGACAATATGTCTAGACAATACGGTTATTAGAGAAAAATAATAGTATTATTATGGTTCATATGTTTGAGCTATATTCTAATACATAATAATTCAAAAAAATATATATGTTAATACATTTTCCGGGAGCCGGACGAAACACCCCCCGCTCACTTTTGTATAGGTGGACAAAACCCCCCTCATCATTTTTACAAGCATGCATGCCGTGCAGGCTAGCCCGGTCAGAAACTTTTCACCTCCAGTAGATTTTCTGTTTTCATTACTCTATACCTCTATCCCCCTGAGACGGTATGTGTCGGCCTGGATTAGCCTGCGCAGGCTGATCTGGTTCGATACATTACGCAGAGGCCATAATGTTGGTTTTCTCGTGTAGATAGTCCGATCTGTAGAGAGAACGGAAACTAACTCGAAAAGTTCTTATTTTCCTTTGTAACTCTTTCAACATTGTTTTACCATAAATATACCATATGCCGATGTTTTCTTCTGCGGGTGTTAAAAATAAACGATTATGAATGTTACATATTAGGTAAATGGTAAAATAAACAAGAATGGACTTGCCGCGCAGACTGATCAGGCCCGACACATTCCTTCTCAGGGGGATTAAGGTATTGAGTAATGATTCCTGAAATAGAAAATCCACAGGAGGCGAACAGTGTCTAACCGGGTATTGATCTGGATCGTTACATTACGCAGTGGCCATAATGTTGTTTTTTGCAGGACGGCTCATTTATCGATGTTTAAATTTGTCAAGAGATAAGTTGACGTTTTTCGGGTTGTTTCGCAGGTGACAATGCTCAACATTCTCAATTTTCTATATTGTTTGAAATTCTATAATATAATATCAAAGTGGCCACAATTTCACTCAATGATTATACCCAGGTCGTTCTGATGTCTTCACAACTGTAGGCGACACGGAGGGAAGTCACCACGCCACAACAAGTATATCGACTTGTATCGTTTATACCAGCTGTTGTAGTCGACTATCGTGGGAACATCCATACAACGAACTTCCCTGTTTCTCGAAGCTGTTTGCACAACGACATATGTCACTGTCAAACGTTAAAGCTTTCGGACCCCACTAGGATATTTCCGGAATACAAAGGCAAAACCGTGCAATCAGATTAAAGCCGAATAATTCCGATTGACATTTACCCTTTCTAACATGTTGACGCTATCTGACGATGCAACATTCATCTTTGGAAAACATTGTGGAAAAGAATACATTGCCCAAAATGAGCAATGTTTTCAACTGTTTTGCGCGGGTGACTCAGCACCAGTGCATATATTGGTTGTAAAAATATTATCACTGGTGCAAAGGGCTTGCTCATGCGCCGTGTTAATCGTCTTGATCGCGCATGCTCCGTATTTTACCGTCAGATTTCGGATATTTCCGTAGCAGTTCGTCACTAGACTGGTTCTCGTTCAAGTTTGCAATAGAATATTAAGATTAGTGAACTAGTCTATTTATATGCGAGAAGTTTTTGTGGCGATTGGTTTGACAATCGCCACAATGCTAACAGAAACAACAACAACGAAAACAATGCCATAGTAAGTTTTGTACAGCCCGTTGACTTTTTATTCCTTACTGCAAACAAAGTAACCTACATCCGTTAAACCGCCAAATATATAGTTCCTTCAGTGAGACACGATTGATAATAATCATGTCAGTGCTACTTTAGTACCGCATTGATACTAAGATTTGAGAGTTAAATTATGTAAATATTATATTTCTTCTTATATAATTAATCAGGGTTTTCAATAAGGACCGGTACCCGGCGAATCATTGTCAAAATCGCCGGTTCAAAGCTGTGCCACAATCAAAAAATTATTAAAGGTGTTTTTTAAAATATTTGTAAAAATAGTGTTCTCAGGAGTATTCTGCGATCGCTGCTAGCACTCGCCGAAAATTGACGATTAACGATGACTTATACTTTGTTTAGGTGTCTCCGAAAAGGTCCGCGTCTAAATTCCCGACTTTCATCAAATCATTTGAGCGCTTTAAATTACGACCTGCGAGTCAATGTACTAAACACTAGTTAGAATACTTTGTTTATAGCAGAACGAATACGAAACGAATAAATCTTGCATGCATGAAGAAGGTTTGATGCGTTTTGTTTCGTTCATAGAGTTAATTACTTACAGATGACCGAGTTGGTGATGGAAAGAACATGAAAAAACTAAAAATGTTCTACTGTCAAAAAATGCAGCTTTTCTCAAATTTACCCGCACCAGAGTGCACTATTATTGAAAATCGCAAGGCCTACACCGAGATACTGCTTGTTACTGTGCAGGGTTTTCTATATGATCGCCACCACAGTACCATCGGCGCATTCTTTTAATAATTAAAATGTAAATTAAAACCATAGTTATTTAATAACACCCACCGCTGCCACCATTTGTAACGTGTACCGGCGTTAAGCCATCGCGGGTCACCCATCCGGGCACTAACCGCGATGAACGTTGCTTAACTTTACACAAAGGTCAACCACTCTACCAACGTCGCTATAAAAGCCGGCTTTCACAGTGAGACTGTAGAAGTGATATGTATACCTATACCTTTACCCCGTTCACGTTACATTAGAATAATGGTAATATTTTCATAATGCGAAGTTATTGTGCTAAATTTTGCGATTTTAAGAATACATTATAGGGAAAACAGGACGCGCCTGCGCAGACAAATGTTTACAATAATTTTGGGAGATCGAGGTCAACACGTTGGGAAAAGGTGTTTTCGTTTTACGTATTTAACAAAAAACCTATTATCATATATTTATATCATATATATTAAAAGCGGTTTTCGTGTTATTCGAATCAAACAGTATTTCTTAAGCCATAAAATGCTGATTCCCGCGCCAATTGCTGCATCTTGCAGCAACTCTTCTTTCGTTATTCAGTAATAGTTTATTTTTCATTTTAAAAGAGTTTCCATATAATTGACTTAAATATGTTTACTTAGTTGTCAAAATCGTCTGCTGCAGATTTGTTGTATGTGAGAAAGGGTTAACAAATACAGATCCAGATTCGATTAGTCGAGTATCCTTTCTATCGTTTCTGAAATCGTTTGACCTCCAATGCGCAGAACGGTTTACGGACAATCCACGATATATGGTTATACAATATGATCGACACAGTCTGTGCTTCTGTGATATGACACGCATGGGCGTGCAGACAAATCGTTTTCCATATAATAAGAACATTAAGGTTGGGTTTCGTAGATAATCACTTATATATTATCAAATGTAGAGGTCACAGATCCTGGACTTTCTGACAACATGGGTAAGTGGCACGAGACCATTTGCTGTTACCTTGCCTGTTCAGGCTGCTAAACCTGCCTCTGTGAGATAAATTGTTTCTTACAGAAAACTGCTCTCAATCGACGTTGATTCTTTTAAGAAAGATATCATGGAATCAGACATTCTTAGTGCCAGTTTGGAATCCATTGATGCTGAAGAGCTTGTGAATACATACACACATGAACTATCATCTTAAATTGCTCCTCTACTGACCGTTGTACGACCTACATGTGTATGGTATACAGAAGACCTTCACGATGCCAAACACTTGAGGCGAAAGCTAATACGTAAACACGCGTTGAACCAAAGTGTGACCTGCATATGACATGATGGTGTGTGTTTGTCTATACTATACTATAAAGAGGTATATCTTTATTCGCCTAATAAGGGTTCGAATCTCTTAGAATGATACTTATATATATATTATTAATCCTCCTTTACAGAATATACATTGTGAACATACAATACAATATAATAAAAACAAGTATAATCAACTTTTTACAGAATGTACATGACATTGTAAAAGTAAGAAAGACAGGACAGAAAAGAAGACAGGATGAGTGAGAGTATTATAAGGCTATCTAAATGCATATAATACACAGACGGAAAACATTAAATGCAGCACCTATCTACCGAAACGAAATGTAGACATGTACAGCATTAGTTATTACAACTCGTGAAATACATGGATGAATTGGTTAGTAGGTGAATAAATGAGTGTATGCGTGGATGGATTGGTGGATGGTTGAATAGGTTAATGGATGGATGGATGGGTGGTCGAATTGAAGAATATATTCTAACACATATGTATACATAAAGACAATTAAATAAGAAAATAGAGCATGAAAGGACACATATACATGCACACAAATATAAATGAGTACATAATCAATGTGCATAGTTCATCGGTTATTGCGATGTGAACCCCATATGGAGACCAATGTGAAAATTGATAAAATGGTTTGTGAAAGTATTGCTGGAAAGATGAGAAATAAGAAAAACTTCAACCATTTCTACAAAACTTTCAAGAAGTCCAATATTACATTATATAGCCGTGTACATCAGTGAAAAAACAAGATGATGGTTTATCAGTACAAAATACATATAACTCATGTTAGGCTTACAAACAAAGTGTATAGAAAACACAAGCAAACAAACACATTTTGAATTTAATTGTATATAGGAAGACAACGTCATGATATTAATAGAGCATCGACTCAATAGGAGCCATCTTATGACAAATTTGAGAATAAAGTATTCAGGCATACATGTAAATTTCATAGCAAAGCTGGAAAAGTGAGAAAACGCGCAATATTGAATAAAAGTTTCCGTTACTACAATACCTTAACACATTGTTTGCCACAGAGAGTTGTCTTTTTAGAGAAAAATACATGTAATACATACATAATAGTGACTTGTATCTTATTCCTATATTAACCAGATGTAAAACCAGACAAAAAATAGTGGACTTAAGTCAACATTGCACGAAGACATGACAATAGCTTATTTACATACTTGCCCGTGGTTTCTTCGAGTGTATGTCAAAACCCATACGGTCCATTTGTGTCATAGTAGTCAAAAACCATATGATAGAAAATGCAGGGTATTAAAAACCATATGATTTTAAACCCCCCAAATGATTGGTATTAATTCAGTCACAGGTGATATTTGTTTTATCAAACTTCAGTAATTATTATATGGTTACTATATATCTTATAGCCTATAGGGATGTTACTTGTATAAAGAAAATACTTTAAAAAAGTTTAATTTGTATTACTAGTGATGAACTCTACTTGAATTATGAAACCAAAAGACACTTGGTTACATTATATACAAACAGTATTGTAACAATTTGAAAAACTACATAATATAACATACACTCTATTCACCCAGTAATGGTTACATTATACATTGGGATTTGATGAGATGCTGAAGATATATTAATGTTTTCTTTTCAACAATGGAAGTGAGATCTGGGGGTTTTGGTAATGTAGATATACTCGAAAAAATAGAAATCAAATTTTATACATACATCTTTAATTTGAAATAAATCAACCCCATCTTATTTGATATGTGGGACACTCGGAATAGTGTCCTTATCAGTACATATTAAAAACATAGTAATATCATACTGGACAAACAATTGTCGAAAATATTGGAAATGACAAAATAACAAAACTTGCCTCAAAACTTTACATCATAATACATGAGCAACAAAACATGCTTAAATCCCAGTGGCTAGACAATGTTAAAAAATATATTTGTAGTTTAGGGTTTCTGGGGTGTGGTATAGTCAAAGCTTTATTAGTAGTAAATACCTTATTAAGTCAACTCATCAACAACTAAAAGACATATTTATACACAATATGGTAACAAATTGCATTTTCATCTTTGTAAAAACATTGTTTCATTTCTTACCAGAAACCATCGCCTGCCAGTAAACACAGGTAGATGGCAAAACATACCAGTAAATGAACGTAAATGTCTTTATTGCACAGACATAGATGAGTATCACTACCTATTTTTCTGTCAGATTTGCAATGATAAAAGAAGTAAATATTTAAATAAACATATGCGAAGCAGTACGGCAGCTCTAAATACGGCAGCTCTTAAGGGACACACACATTTTTATAAATTACATACGATTTTGTTTTATTTCGTGCGTATAGTATCTCGTGCGAACGAGAAACTAAGTCGTGCGAACGAGATACTATCTTGTGCGCACGAGATAAATCAAAAATCGTATGTAATTTATAAAGACGTGTGTGTCCCTTTGGAGCTGCCGTAAAGCAGACCTAATATGCCCACATGTATAGTATTGTAAAAAGACAGAAATTGAAATGGTATGGTATGTATATATATTTATACGCACGCGTATATATTGCTTTGCGTGTCAGGGGGATGTCCGGTTCAATTACGAAGGAAATTTCCACTGTCATGCTCTGTGTGTTATATGACCTTATGCACAGGTATGTAACTATATAGTATTGTCAACAGGCAGTAATTGAAATTGTCTCTAGATATAAATATAACTACAGTCTCCTTAAAGTTAACTATGGTCAATACACTGAAAATTTCACTTTTCGTTAGGCTTCCTTGCTATTTTCCTGTTTACATCTTTATAATAAAAGTTATACAGGTTAACTTTCTACATACTGTCTTATCTACGTCCCTGATACTGTCTATACATAGAAAAAACAGAAGATATCAATTTAAGTTATAGCCGTTTTCCAATTTGATGAGTATTTTATGTGATTTTGTGATCATGTATTGTATACAGTTGCTTTGTATTTGTAATGCTAATGTTTCTCACGATTCGCGGGACTTATGCTTTGTTAAAAAATAAACGGGAAACTTGAACGTCCCCAACGCCATGCCATGGCTATGTTCGCTGTGGTCGAGTGGTTAACGTCGGTGATTTCGAAACCGGGTGTCCCGGGTTCGATCCCCAGTCGCGGCACTACGGTCATGGTGGAGTGCCCTTGGGCAAGGCACATTTTCTAGCCTAGTACTGATTTGTTTACCCAGGGATCAAGAATAATTGAATTTAATTGCGCGCTAAATGACCTTAGCTGTCGATGCGCCATAAAACAATATACATTCATGGCTATGTTAAGATCATAAGTGTCATAAATATGCTTAGGTTCGTTTACCTTCACCATTGTAAAGTACAGTAACCGTTACAACTGTTTGCCTTTTGCCTTGTCAGATGTCTTTCCCGACATTAACCCTTTTAATTTTTTCTTTAAAAGTGACATATTTGGTTTTAGAAGAGTTCATAGCAAAATTTAGGAAACAGAAGATAACATGTTGAGTATGGCCGGCTTATGGAACGCCTTTACTGTCTTACTATGTTGTATACGCAGTACATTTTCATGTATACGAGGTACATATTTCATTTGACGTGGTACAATTTGCATGATATGCAGTGCATTTTGTATAATATATCGTGGTTATTTAATAATATGAAGTCCACAAGTATGAAGATACAGTAGAATAACCATTATATAGTGTGCAAACAACGTCATATGCAATACAAACAACATTATAGTGCAGTCTATTCTTCAATACGTGTGTTGGTACTTTGATTATATGTGGTGGTTTAAACCAAAGACCTAATAATGTGTTATTAGGTCTTTGTTTAAACATTGAGCCAATTTGTTTCACTTAAACTGGTTTTAGTTTGTGGTTTAAGGTTTCAACAGTTTAATATCAAACCAAAACTGGTTTACAGGGTTTGGATTTTTCGCCACAAACGGCCGGTTTTGAGAACAACATGGCTTGACTTTGATACAAATGTTTTTATCTTTTAATTTTCTGGTCATAATTACATAAAAAACGAGTAAATAAAGTATTTATATGTTTAAATAAAAAATCCAAATATATTCTTATGACCATTATCAGACTATGTCTGAACCCAGGCTATTGCATTTCCACATGTTAGGGCTAATTTAAGAGGTTCAGTCGCCATTTTCTCTCTTCCAAGTGAACATGTATTCGGATACATCAAACCTCCGAAACCACATTCGAGAGCGGTTTGATCGGTTTAAGAAAACAGTTTTAAGTTTGTGTAAACAAATGGAAAAACTGGTTTTATTAACAAACGGATGGTTTACGAAACTAGTTTTAAACCGAAACTAGTTTATGCGCAGCAAACGGGCCCTTTGTATGCGGTGGTTTAAACTTTATACGCAGTGCATTTACATGGGGGATGATCATACTTTCCGGCATTCTCCGGAATTATTTCCGGAAATTACCGAGCATGACAGATAGGTTTGAACATCCATTTTAAAAAGTCCTTGTGGAACAATCTGTATGAGAGTGTACACATTTTCTAAATAGACGAGATGCAGAATGTCGTCTATGCAGAAGATCTCTGATTCCTGAAGCAGACAACTCTTAAAATCATTATGGCAAAAGGATTCTTGAGAAATTTCACCATTTGTCACAATGCACTCAACCAACCCCTCTTCAATAATTATACTTTCATTTATTAAGATTTTCTATAGTCTTGCCTTAACGTCATCTGATGCATACTTGTTGTATTACGGAAATGATTTAAAACTTTGTTCAGGTTACCACTTTATGGTAATGTTCCCTCATAAAAACAACTTTATATTCCTCAGCAACTTCTGGAAATAAGAGAAATAACTTGAAAAGTGATTTACATGATATATTTGATTTTGTCTTTGGGAAAAACTTCGTTTTTTTTCTGAAAAGTGTAGGTTCAAATCAGCCTGCATATTTGCATATGACAGTCTTATCATAATCCTCACAAGTTGACCGAAGCTTCTAATAAGCATATGTAAGTACATGTGATATTCTAGTCCTATAACATAAGCACTCGAGCTTGTGAGAGGTCATATATTATTGGACTAGTAATATTCAGACTTTAGATTTTAGATTTTGATCAGACTACAAATCATGCCGAATGAACAGACCAATCTCGTCTAGAGCTGATTTCAGTGCAGACGACGACAGTCTGCCCCTCGTGTATTCAGAACATGTGTACACATCTATTTATAAATTATTCAAGCGCTTTTTTTGAAATTGAGTAAACGGTGTAAATGTTAATATCTTTCTGTCTGACTCGATAATTTCCGGATAAATAATTACGGAGAAATGCCGGAAAGTATTATCATCCGAATGAAAAATGCACCGCATATAAAGCTGTTTACACCATGTATAAATTAGTATGGACCGAACATATTGCCAAATGCATTGCGCACTATGATTTGTTATGAACACATACATAATAATTCACCAGGTTTAAAGATACGTGCAGGCACTTCCTATATCAAAACATACATTGCATCTATTGACCAACATACAACGTATACATGTAAAACTACTGCATACACAAACACATACATCACATATAATGTAATTTGTAGCACATGACGTTGTTTGTACAACGTATAATGGTTATTCTACTGTTTAAACACTATTTTGCACTGCATATTATTCAATAATCACCACGCATAATAGAAAAGGCACTGCATATCGTAAATAATGTACCTCATATACGTGAAAATGTACTTGTGCGTATAATACAATACAACATACTAAGACAGTAAAGGCGTTCCAGACCGGCTGGTCTGGACCTATAATGGTCACACAGGCTTCACCAATTCGGCCCCAGTAGATTGTACATGGGCTATCAGGGGCGTAGCTGGGTCAAAATATGGACTACGCACCATTCTAGGGCATGCTCCCCCGGGAAAAAAAATTCGTCTATATGGGCTCAGATGACTTCTGGCATATATTTCACAATATCTTAATGGGCCTACTTGATACCTCTATGTACGGCATATATACACAAAATACCCTTAAATCATTTGCAGCATTCGGAATTTATTTTTTCTGGGGCATGCTCCCCCGGGAACAAAATCGTCTATATGGGCTCAGGTGACATCTGGCGTATATTTCACAATATCTTAATGAGCCTACTTGATACACTTATGTACGGCATATATACTCAAAATACCCTGAAAACATTTGCAGCATTCGAAATTTATTTTTTCTGTGTCATGCTCCCCCGAGAAAAAAATTCGGCTATATGGGCTCAGGTGACATCTGGCGTATATTTCATAATATGTTAATGAGCCTACTTGATACCCTTATGTACGGCATGTATACACAAAATACCCTTAAAACATTTGCAGTATTCGGAATTTATATTTTCTAACATTGACTGTCACTTCAACAAAATTGAAACTTCGAAGGCATAAATTCGAAGGGCCCACAGTTAATAGTTCGACCTATCAGTACTTTGTGCTTTAATGTAGCCGAAGGACTGTGTTTTAGTTCGATAATTCGAAAGAGCAGGTTTTCGAGTTTTTCAGGTTAAAAAAACATTAATTTTATGAGGGTTTGGCCGGGACCGAGGGAGGAGTTCGAGTTTTCCAGGGTGTTCGACCTTTCCCATGTTCGAGCCAACGAGGTTTTACTGTACATTCAGATGATTCATACTAGGTACTTTCTTTAAGCCTACACGCGAAATAGAAGGGCTAGTCGTCGCTTCTTTCTTCTTGCAAACACATCTATCACTAAATCATTGTTTATGTCACGATCACGGTGAATGTTCATCAAAACAAGCCCGGATAATCTACCGGTGGTAAGGGTTGGCCGTAAATATGTTTTAACCCTTCTCATAGTGGTAAACGAACGTTTCGCGTTTATTTCTGGTTGCAGGTTGCGACACTAGCGATCTCTTCTCAGATCCAAATAAATGGCACGGACCACAATTCGCTCCACCAATAGACTTCGAATATCGTACTCCCATGTACAATATGAAAATACTATATAACTGTATACATACAAACTACATGTATAGGCATCTAATATTATCAATAAACATAGATGCTTCATTTTACCATTTGTCCATGTATGAATTGTTCTGATTTGTCCGTTTTCAACCTTACCCGCCTTAGGGTTCAGTTTTCATTGCATTTTTCGCATTTGTTTCATTTTTTATTTTGGAACCTCTCAAAATATTTCTTACGCACGTGCGTACGTGCGTAAGCCTAGCTACGCGCCTGGCTATATCAAATGGATAATATTACGTTTATTCAGAAATGTCGTCTGCAGCAAAGGTGAGAAATGGCGCTAACTAATGTAGGACAGACCTTAACTCTTATCCCGCTGAATTCCTGCCACTTATATCAAAACCGTTGCTTTTAAAAACGTGCTTATTGGAGTATTGGTACTTAACCCTTTCCCACCTTTCCCACATATTGACGCATCTGCAGCATACAACTTTTGAAAACATCGTGACAAAAGGAGAAATTGCTCTACAATTATAAAGATTTTCCAGATTTTTGAGTAGACATTTTTCAATGTCGTCTGCTGTAAATTTGCTGTATGTGGGAAAGGGTTAAGTAGCGGACGATGTAGACCCAGATTAGACTGAACGGTGAGCATCGTTCGCACGTGAGATCTAAATTCGTGTATTGCGGCATAAGTAAATGTTGTACTTAATTCGCTTGAGTGGGATAAGGGTTAGTACATTGTAACAATAAATTGAGTGATACGTATATAACCCTTTTTTCTATTTACCCTAAATATGTATAATCAACAGGTTCTGTTTTTTTCAATGAGAAGTATTGTCCTTTTCTGAAACAGTCTTCATTGACTTATATATTTACCACTTGTTCAATTTGAGGAAATGTTTACCACTATATGTAACTAGTGATCACGTATAAAAAGGTTATGGTTAGTCTCTCAGACTGTTATTCGTGGTCCAGATAAAAAGGAGTATACAGGTGTTTTCCCCACAATATCTCCCATATCATCCAACCAAATCCTATAATGTGGATACTCAAAAGAATCGTCTCAATGATACGATTCTTTTGAGTACCCACAACATAGCTTTATAGGGTAAAAGAAGTATGTAAGTACGTACTCCCCTATTTAGAGCCCTGGAACTGATTCTATTCGTTACTTGCTTTATGTTGGGGTATATTTCAACGTTTACGTCCTGGACAAATGAACTCCAATCACGGGGATTCATATCGGATTAGGAGGTCATGTCAGGCGAAATGGATCTTATTGTAAATGGGAACATGGTAGCTAGGTGCGAGGCTGACCATCCATGCATTATCACCGGAGCACTTTTACTGTGGAAACAGTCCATTCATTTAAATACTCCAGAGATACATTTATTGCCATCATATAAAAGCTGTAAAAATCAAAACATACCTCTCTGAAAATGGGGAGCTACTAAAGAAGTAATCTAATTTGGTATTCTAACCTCTCCCGCATACAACAAATATGCAGCAAACGAATTTAAAACATCTTGGCAAAAATATGAAAATATCTCTGTAAATAAAAGTATTATAATTGAATAAAGTTGAAAAAATGTTGTTAAAAAGTCGTCTGTATGTAGGAATGGATAAACATAAGGGATTTACTCCATTCTAAGTGTCCGTCTATATGTATTTATGTCACAAACTAGTATCGCAGACACATGGTTTAACGCTGGTGGTGGCGTCACGAAGGTGCGGTAAATCCCATTTAGGCCTGACGCGCCTTATGTACAATTATATTGCTTCAAATTAGACTCTGGTTTGATAAGTGTCGATTCTCTAGTTTCACTTTTTAAATTTCAGAGCGCTAGATAAGGGGCGTTTTGCATGTTCTTAAATACTTATTTGACCCTCTTACCCTATGAGTACCCACAACATAGGGTTTGCTTTAATAATAAGAGAGAAATTTTTGGGAAAAGAGCTGAATACCCCTACTTATCTGGACCTCTTGACTCTTTTAATATTCTACATATTTGGGGTTATTTTATGTTCCTGCGGATTTTACGTCATTTTTTGACAAACTTTCTGTTATATTACGGCGATGTAACACGTAAAGGACATTGTACAATGATCTACAACTGTAAGATGTAGCAATATTTTAACTATTACCGTGTTTGCTAATTAATAACCACTTCTTCGTCATTTGCATTACTATATTGTTTTCACAAATTTCAGCAATTATAAACTATAAATACACATATGTATACGTTTGAGACTTGGTAGAAAGTGTTATCATGTTGTTCAAAATGTTATCAAAAGATTGGTCGATGTTCTGGCGTTAAAAGTCAGTCATATAAAGGAAAGGATTAGACACTTTACCTGATATTCAGTTTATATACAATTCCAAATAAAAACTTTCTGATAAGAATTGAATAACTCGTCAAGAAAAGGGGAACGTTAGGAAATCATAAGAGAAAATATGTAGGGAAAGTAGAACTTATATAACTAGAGAAACCTCGATTTTCTCTAATGTTTCTGATATTCGTCAGATGAAGAAGCGTCCCAGTCGAGAGGTTGTCGATAAGGGTTCTCTCACAACAAACAGCCTGCCAGGGAAAGCCTTCTACACGACTATTGATTAAACTCTGTTTGCTCCCTAGTTCTCATAATGTAACCTTCCACTCTAGTTATTGGTAACCGTTATTGTTACGTCAGGGCATATCTTTGTGAAGTTTACTGAAATTGTGTACTTTTTATTCTAAGGAACGTTAAAACTAAATAAGAATTTTTGCCACGCTGTTTCTGTGGAGTTTGCGAAGTGTAGACGGTTTAGAAATATCCACATAAAATAGAAAGGTTAACGCTTAGCCCTCTATTCTGTGTATTCGCGACGTTAAAACCCTTTCTCGTATACAGGCGGTTACTGGCAGACAGACACCATTTGAAAACATTGTGACAAAAGGAGAAATCGCTCACGATGTGCAATTTCTCATGTAACAAAATGTGTTTAACATCATCCAATAACTGTTCTTTCATTAATAGATAGTTTCAATATTTTGACTAAATGATTTTTTTCAAATTCGTCTACTGAAGATTTGCTATATGTGGGAAGGGGTTAAGTTTTGCCGTTTGTTGACTTTGAAATATAATTGACAATAACTCGAATGTCTTGTTAACAATTCGTAAATCTAGTCAAACAGGGAATTAGAAAAGTAAAATGTCAACAAGTACAACAGAAGCGTTTTATATTTACAGATTTAGCTAAGCATCATTACGTTGGTTGCAATGAAGGCAGATGGAGAATTAGCAAAGCAAAACCCACATCAATAAAATATCCAACCCTTCTTTAATTTGTAAAAAGGATAAAGGGATATACAATTTGCAAACATGATATGTTGATTCGAGTTTAATAACAAATGCGAACAAGAAAATAAATTCTTTCCCTCATATAGACGCATTTTGACGCCTCTGCAGCAGACTTCTTTTGAAAACATTGTGACAAAAGGAGAAATTGCTCATGATGAGCAATGTCTCCTTTTGATACAATATTTTCAACTCTATTCAATTGATATTATATTATTTACAGAGAGTTTCCATATGTTTGCCAAGATGTTTTTAAAGAAAGTCGTCTGCTGCAAATTTGTTGTATTTGGTAAAGGGTTAAAAGAGAAATAATAAAGATAAAATGCAATGATGAGATTTTTATATCCGCATTTTCCCTCATCACCCAATCAAAAGGGAAGGAGTCAACCCTTCCCGCAAGCACATACATACCAAAACCCTTTTCTGATATACTAGTTTATGATTCAAACGCTAAAACATTGAAAAATAATAATGTAAAATATAACGCGACAGAAATGAAAGATTGATGATGATGAACAGTAAACGTGCAATAACAATTACTTTCCACATGAACAACTGATACTTTTCCAACACTGTTTACAAATGTATTTTACTAGAAATACTTCAAAAACTGGTGCTTTCATGATATTTGATTTGGTATATTTTAACAACGTAGAGCTGCGTGAACCCTCCCCTGATACATGGACATTCGTTTGCTTTGAAAACATCGCAGGGAAAGTACAGCAATTGGAATATCGACATTTTGGTTGTGATGCAGATAAGAAAGTCGTTGATGGTAATGGAGAAATGGGTGATTTCGGATAATTTCTCTTTTGTCAACAAATTTTAACAAAAAAGTCGTCTGCTACAAGTGCGTCACAGACAAAGGGTACTACTTTTTTCTAACCCTTACAACTTAAAGCTAGTTGAATGCTGATTGCATTCAAACATTGAGCAAAGATGTGTACAGTGATTCAAATACAACTTAGCCCGTATTCAGATTCATCAAATCTGCAACAGACGACTTCAAAAATATATTGACAAACATGACAAATCTGGACATAAGGGAGTTTAATTATAAAATACAGATGAAAACATTGTAGCAAAAGGAGAAATTGCTCGTCACATTGTTTTTAATAGTCGTCTGCTGCAAATGCGTCAGAAAGCGTCTGTATGTGGGAAAGTGTTAATGTATATGATATCAGCAAGCGCAAAGGAAAACCCCACCCTTATCTTAACCCTTTCCTTCATAAAGACGCTTTCTGACGCCTTTGCATCAGATGACTTTTGAAAACAATATGACAAAAGAAGAAATTGCTCAAAACGAGCAATTTCTCCTATTGCCACAATGTTTTTACATTTTTGTAGTAATTAAACCTTCATTTATGGGAAGTTTCCATGTTTTTGGATGATTTCGAAGTCGTCTGCTGCAGAGTTGTGGGAAAAGGTTAAATTGGAAATCGGTTCGACTTTATACAAATATTGAAGCAAGTCCATTCTTGTTTATTTTACCATTTACCTAATATGTAACATTTATAATCGTTTATTTTTAACACCCGCAGAAGAAAACATCGGCATATGGTATATTTATGGTAAAATAATGTTGAAAGAGTTACAAAGGAGAATAAGAACTTTTCGAGTTAGTTTCCGATCTCGCTACAGATCGGAATATCTACACGGGAAAACCAACATTATGGCCCCTGCGTAATGTATCGAACCAGATCAGCCTGCGCAGGCTAATCCACGCCCACACATTCCGTCTCAGGGGGATAGAGGTATAGAGTAATGATTCATGAAACAGAAAATCCATAGGAGGCGAGAAGTTTCTGACCGGGCTTGCCTGCACGGCATGTTTAGCCTGATCCGGATCGATACTTTACGCAGAGTCCACACTGTTGGTTTTCTCGTGGAAAGGCTCATGTATTGATATATGAGCCTTTTCAAAAAGTTGGTTTTTGTGAGTAGTGAAGATCGATATCAGTCTGTACATCCGCAAATACTAAACCAGATCACTGTTAACATATAACATACATGTGCTCTTACAGGCTTTTTCGACCCTTCTGTCAATTTGCGAAAAGTCTGATACAATTATGTAAGGATGATCTGATCCTACACTGTTAAAAAATTCCGGCTTGTACATTTATCCGTGTACGTGCTCATTCAATGGTTACTTGTACATCTATCTATGAACGTGCTCATTCAATTGTTACTTGTACATTTATCCGTGTACGTGCTCATTCAATGGTTACTTGTACATTTATCTATGAACGTGCTCATTCAATTGTTACTTGTACATTTATCCGTGTACGTGCTCATTCAATGGTTACTTGTACATTTATCTATGAACGTGCTCATTCAATGGTTACTTGTACATTTATCCGTGTACGTGCTCATTCAATGGTTTCTTGTACATTTATCTATGAACGTGCTCATTCAATGGTTACTTGTACATTTATCCGTGTACGTGCTCATTCAATGGTTACTTGTATATTTATTTATGAACGTGCTCATTCAATGGTTGCTTGTACATTTATTCGTGTACGTTCTCATTCAATGGTTACTTGTACATTTATCTATGAACGTGCTCATTCAATGGTTACTTGTACATTTATTCGTGTACGTTCTCATTCAATGGTTACTTGTATATTTATCTATGAACGTGCTCATTCAATGCTTACTTGTATATTTATTCGTGTACGTTCTCATTTAATGGTTACTTGTACATTTATCTATGAACGTGCTCATTTAATGGTTACTTGTACATTTATTCGTGTACGTTCTCATTCAATGGTTACTTGTATATTTATCTATGAACGTGCTCATTCAATGGTTACTTGTACATTTATTCGTGTACGTTCTCATTCAATGGTTACTTGTACATTTATCTATGAACGTGCTCATTCAATGGTTACTTTGACATTTATCTATGAACGTGCTCATTCAATGGTTACTTGTACATTTATCCGTGTACGTGCTCATTCAATGGTTACTTGTATATTTATCTATGAACGTGCTCATTCAATGCTTACTTGTACATGTATTCGTGTACGTTCTCATTCAATGGTTACTTGTACATTTATATATGAACGTGCTCATTCAATGGTTACTTGTACATTTATTCGTGTACGTTCTCATTCAATTGTTACTTGTACATTTATCTATGAACGTGCTCATTTAATGGTTACTTGTACATTTATTCGTGTACGTTCTCATTCAATGGTTACTTGTATATTTATCTATGAACGTTCTCATTCAATGGTTACTTGTACATTTATTCGCGTACGTTCTCATTCAATGGTTACTTGTACATTTATCTATGAACGTGCTCATTCAATAGTTACTTTGACATTTATCTATGAACGTGCTCATTCAATGGTTACTTGAACATTTATCCGTGTACGTGCTCATTCAATGGTTATTTGTATATTTATCTATGAACGTGCTCAATCAATGGTTACTTGTACATGTATTCGTGTACGTTCTCAGTCAATGGTTACTTGTACATTTATCTATGAACGTGCTCATTCAATGGTTACTTGTACATGTATCCATGGACGTGCTCATTCAATGATGTTACTTGTACATGTATCCAAGGATATACTCATTCAATGATGTTACTTGCACATTTATCCATGGACGTGCTCATTCAATGATGTTACTTGTACATTTATCCATGGACGTGCTCATTCAATGATGTTACTTGCACATTTATCCATGAACGTCCTTATTCAATGATGTTACTTGTACATTTATACATGGACGTGCTCATTCAATGATGTTACTTGCACATTTATCCATGAACGTCCTTATTCAATGATGTTACTTGTACATTTATCCATGGACGTGCTCATTCAATGATGTTACTTGCACATTTATCCTTGAACGTCCTTATTCAATGATGTTACTTGTACATTTATACATGGACGTGCTCATTCAATGATGTTACTTGCACATTTATCCATGGACGTGCTCATTCAATGATATTACTTGTACATTTATCCATGGACATACTCATTCAATGATGTTACTTGCACATTTATCAATGAACGTCCTTATTCAATGATGTTACTTGTACATTTATCCATGGACATACTCATTCAATGATGTTACTTGTACAGTTATCCATGGACATACTCATTCAATGATGTTACTTGTACATTTATCCATGGACATACTCATTCAATGATGTTACTTGCACATTTATCCATGAACGTCCTTATTCAATGATGTTACTTGTACATTTATCCATGGACATACTCATTCAATGATGTTACTTGTACATTTATCCATGGACTTGCTCATTCAATGATACTTCTTGTACATTTATACATGGACGCGCTCATTCCATGGTTACGTGACCATTTATCCATGAACATGCTCATGCAATGATGTTACTAGTACATCTATCTATGGACGTGTTTATTCAATGATGTTACTAGTACATTAACCATGGACCCGCTCATTCAATGGTTACTTGTACATTATCCATGGACGTGCCCATTCAATGATGTTACATGTACATGTATCCATGGACGTGCTCGTGCAATGATGTTACTTGTATATTTATCCATGGACGTACTCATTCAATGGTTACGTGCTCATTTATCCATGGACGTGCTCATGCAATGATGTTACTTGTACATTTATCCATGGACGTGCTCATGCAATGATGTTACTTGTACATTTATCACTGGACGTGCTCATGCAATGGTTACTTGTACATTTATACATGGACGTGCTCATTCAATGATGTTTCTTGCACAGTTATTCATGGGCGTGTTCATTCAATGATGTTAGTTGTACATTTATACATGGACGTGCTCATTCAATGATGTTACTTGTACATTTATCCATGGACGTGCTCATTCAATGATGTAACTTGCACATTTATCCATGGACGTGCTCATTAATGATGTTATTTGTACATGTATCCATGGACATGCTCATTCAATGATGTTACTTTTTAATTTTCCAGTGGCGTGCTCATTCAAAGATGTCTCTTTTACATTTATCTACGGGCATGCTCATTCATTGAGGTTACTTATACATTTATCCATGGACGTGCCCATTCAATGGTGTTACTTGTACATGTATCATGGACGTACTCATTCAATGGTTACGTGCACATTTATCCATGGACATGCTCATGCAATGATGTTACTTGTACTGTTATCCATGGACATACTCATTCAATGATGTTACTTGTACATTTATCCATGGACGTGCTCATGCAATGATGTTACTTGTACATGTATCCATGGACGTGCTCATTCAATAATGTTACTTGTACATGTATCCATGGACTTACTCATGCAATGGTTACGTGCACATTTATCCATGGACGTGCTCATGCAATGATGTTACTTATACAGTTATCCATGGACATACTCATTCAATGATGTTACTTGTACATTTATCCATGGACGTGCTCATGCAATGATGTTACTTGTACATTTATACATCGACGTGCTCATTTAATGATGTTACTTGTACATTTATCCATGGACATACTCATTCAATGTTGTTACTTGTACATTTATCCATGGACGTGCTCATTCAATGATGTTACTTGTACATTTATCCATTAACGTGCTCATTCAATGATGTTACTTGTACATTTATCCATGGACGTGCTCATTCAATGATGTTACTTGTACATTTATCCATGGACATACTCATTCAATGATATTACTTGTACATTAACCATGGACATGCTCATTCAATTGTTACTTGTACATTTATCCATTAACGTGCTCATTCAATGATGTTATTTGTACATTTATCCATTAACGCCCTTATTCAATGATGTTACTTGTACATTTATACATGGACGTGCTCATTCAATGATGTTACTTGTACATTTATCCATGGACGTGCTCATTCAATGATATTACTTGTACATTTATCCATGGACGTGCTTATTCAATGATATTACTTGTACATGTATCCATGGACGTGCTTATTCAATGATATTACTTGTACATTTATCCATGGACATACTCATTCAATGATGTTACTTGTACAGTTATCCATGAACATACTCATTCAATGATGTTACTTGTACAGTTATCCATGGACATACTCATTCAATGATGTTACTTGTACATTTATCCATGGACATACTCATTCAATGATGTTACTTGTACATTAACCATGGACATGCTCATTCAATTGTTACTTGTACATTTATCCATTAACGTGCTCATTCAATGATGTTAATTGTACATTTATCCATTAACGTCCTTATTCAATGATGTTACTTGTACATTTATACATGGACGTGCTCATTCAATGATGTTACTTGTACATTTATCCATGGATATACTCATTCAATGATGTTACTTGTACATTTATCCATGGACATACTCATTCAATGATGTTACTTGCACATTTATCCATGGACGTGCTCATTCAATGATGTTACTTGTACATTTATCCATGGACGTGCTCTTTCAATGATGTTAATTGCACATTTATCCATGGACGTGCTCATTCAATGATGTTACTTGTACATTTATCCATGGACATACTCATTCAATGATATTACTTGTACATGTATCCATGGACGTGCTCATTCAATGATGTTACTTGTACAATTATCCATGGACATACTTCATTCAATGATTTTACTTGTACATGTATCCATGGACATACTCATACAATGATGTTACTTGCACATTTATCCATGGACGTGCTCATTCAATGATATTACTTGTACATGTAGCCATGGACATACTCATTCAATGATGTTACTTGTACATGTATCCATGGACATACTCATTAAATGATATTACTTGTACATGTATCCATGGATATACTCATTCAATGATGTTACTTGCACATTTATCCATGGACGTGCTCATTCAATGATATTACTTGTACATGTAGCCATGGACATACTCATTCAATGATGTTACTTGTACATTTATCCATGGACATACTCATTCAATGAAATCACTTGTACATTTATCCATTAACGTGCTCATTCAATGATGTTACTTGTACATTTATCCATGGACGTGCTCATTCAATGGTTACTTATACATTTATCCATTAACGTGCTCATTCAATGATGTTACTTGTACATTTATCCATGGACGTGATGATTCAATTGTTACTTATACATTTATCCATTAACGTGCTCATTCAATGATGTTACTTGTACATTTATCCATGGACGTGCTCATTCAATTGTTACTTATACATTTATCCATTTACGTGCTCATTCAATGATGTTACTTGTACATTTATCCATGGACGTGCTCATGCAATGATGTTACTTGTACATTTATCCATTAACGTGCTCATTCAATGATGTTACTTGTACATTTATCCATGGACGTGCTCATTCAATTGTTACTTATACATTTATCCATTAACGTGCTCATTCAATGATGTTACTTGTACATTTATCCATAGACGTGATTATTCAATTGTTACTTATACATTTATCCATAGACGTGATTATTCAATTGTTACTTATACATTTATCCATTAACGTGCTCATTCAATGATGTTACTTGTACATTTATCCATAGACGTGATTATTCAATTGTTACTTATACATTTATCCATAGATGTGATTATTCAATTGTTACTTGTACATTTATCCATAGACGTGCTCATTCAATTGTTACTTATACATTTATCCATAGACGTGATTATTCAATGCTGTTATTTGTACATTTATCCATGGACGTGTTCATTCAATGATGTTACTTGCAAATTGGAGGGGAAAAACGTCTAGGGCTGTTGATGTTTTAAATCAGCTTATCATTCTCCCGAAATAGAGAAATATGAGGCGTTCCACGAGAAAAAACAACATTATGGACTCTGCATAATGTATCGACCTAGATCAGCCTGTCGGGCCGAAACATTCCGTCTCAAATGGGATAGATGTATAGAGTAATCATTCCTGAAAAAGAAAATCGACAAGAGGCGAAAAGTGTCTGTCCGGGTAAGCCTGCGCGGCATGCTTAGGCTGATCCGGGTCGATACTTTGCGCATAGTTCACAATGTTGGTTTTCTCGCGGTACGACTCATATAATTATTATATTATTAACCTAATTTCGCTTCCATGTCAAAACATTTTTTTTTTTTTTTTTTTTTAAATGTCGCATTCTCATTAGGAAATCAGAGGAAAACACCGGTTTTCTGCGTTCTAAACACTTTACCCTAAATTCTCCTAAACTAGAAATGCGCTCTTCTCAAGGACAACCATCTATTTGCGTATTCATCAAACGAGTTGGATAACCCTTTCGCTCATAGCAACATACATTCGAATTGTGTCGCACCTACAGCAGACGACCTTTAAAACACCACCAAGATAAATGGAGGCTTTGCTCACAATTGCTGTTACTGATCAATTTCTCTTTTTTCCACAATACATTCAACTTTATTCAATACTCATTTTATTTTATTATAAACATTGTCAACGTATTTGCCTAGCTGTCACTCAAAAGGAGGAGTAAACAGGGTTTTTGCAACACAATATATCCCTCTTATAAACCTTTCCGATATATAACATATCTGCAGCAGCCAGGGTTGCTGCTGTTTTGCTGCGTCTGATATAATCATACGATCCCTTGCATTCTGATCACAAGTTACACTGTTTGTCAGAAATATCGTTGAACGTTTCTGTGATAAATGGCCGATTGGAGCAAATCCAGATCAGACTGAGCGAATAAGGAATTATATCTGAATCTACATTAATTGTAAATTTTATATTGTTATTTTACATTATTATTTTATATTGTTATTTTACATTGTTATTTTACATTGTTATTTTATATTGTTATTTTACATTCTTATGTTACATTGTTATTTTACATTCTTCTTTTATATTGTTATTTTACATTGTTATTTTACATTGTTATTTTACATTGTTATTTTACATTCTTATTTTATATTGTTATTTTACATTGTTATTTTACATTGTTATTTTATATTGTTATTTTACATTGTTATTTTACATTGTTATTTTATATTGTTATTTCCCCCAGTAACAGATTTATCACTATGGTGAAGTATTTCTTGAAAATACGCTTTTGCGCGTTGCGATCACTCACCGGGCTATATAATGTTACTAGTTACTTTTTATCATATTTGAACATGAAGGTATAATAAATCGAGTCAGGTTGAAAACAATGTGGCAAAAGGAGAAATTGCTAATTATGACCAATTTTTCATTTTGTCACAATGTTTTCGAAAGACGTCTGCTACAGAGGCGTCAACATACGTCTGTGTGTGGGAAAGGGTCAATCATGATACAAGCTGTACCTACATGCGGTCTCTTATTCAACTCTGATAGATGAAAAATAAAGTTTATTTTTATTTTACATCTACATTTAACCATTTCCCACAAACGATAAATCTGCAGCAGAAACAAAATGGGCTAACATTGGGGAAAATATCCTTTACTGAAAGTTGAAAATAATGTTGCAAAAAAGAAAAAGTTTTAAAAGGGGTTATTTCCTATTTCGCCACAATGTTTTCAAAAGAGGTATACTATATGTGTTTCAAAATGCTTATGCATGTGGGAAGAAAAAGACCAGACTTTTTTCATGTTGTGCACTCTATGTTTTATAACACATATTCTGTGGCAAAAGGATGAAAACATATACATTGATCATGGACGGTTGCATATAACCAGACGAAAATGAATAATTTACTTCACTGCTGAGCTGAAGGCAAAACCATCATTTCCCCCTTTATATGAAGCAAGAAAACATTATAGCCTGCCCGGTTCACTTCGTAAGTATATGTCATAACCCCGAACTAAACCGATCTCGTGATGTTGTAGCCAGTTTTTAACCCGTAACCGTTGAATTTCTGTGCAAAATTTGAGAAACAGCAGTTTATGGAAAATGTGTACCACCGCCATTAAACAATTCTTACGATAGTGTAAATGTCTTTATACTTAGTATTAACCCTTTCCCTCATATAGACGCTTTCTGTATATTGAATTTATTTGGGATTTTAAGCATAAAAAGCTTAAAAACAAGAAATAGTAAATGCGCGAAAGTATCAACTCCAATTGACCATAACCTGGACACTTTAGACAATAATGTTTCCGTAATAACATACGACGTAAAACCTTGCATAGAAGAAAGTCGACATCGCTTTACTCCGCTGAATGAGTTATAAATTAGTATGTGTTTGAGTGCCTATATAAATGTATTCTTTTGTAAAAAACCAAATATATTTGATAATTTCGGGAGGATTTCTTTTTATCCAAGAGGGAAACCGAAAACAAGACTTGAAATCGGTTTTTTCCGCCATTACTGAACATGAATACATGTATGTGACGCGGGTATCTCCAGCCATCTCAGCAAAGTACCATAATTTCGTTTAACATGCATGCTTATCAAAAAAACATACATATTTGTGTTTTCAACAGCAACTTTGTAATTACGAAGTTATTCATACATTACATTTGCCTTGGCGATTGTACGGTCAACATCCGTTAAAAACGTTTTGACCGCAATATACAGGTTTAATTGCATTCGACTAAAATGTGGAAGACGATTCCTGGAGGTGATTTTTTATAACTGAATAGTATTTCCATGCTATGTTTTCATAAATGACGTCGCCGGAGTGTAATAAAGCCATTGAATAAATAGAGAATAACTAACTGCATGTTTTTGATATAGAATTTATGTCAAAAGGGAAAAAAGGGGTAATTTGGTTAAAATCACGAAACCGTAGGTTGAGTGATTTTACACCAAATTACCCCTTTGTTCCCGAGTGACATAAATTCGATATCAAAAACATGCAGTTAGTTATTCTATTTATTATATATCTGGAATAAATCTCCCCTTTATTTTAAAGAAACATATAACAAAAAATGACTTAGCCTTAGGCGTATGAATGTTACGTAACCAAATACTGCTGCTTCTATTTGGCGCCAAATGACTAGCGTTATGACGTCAAAACCGCTGACGTGACGTCATTTTCCTAGTATTCGGTCTCAGTTTTTTTTAAATTCCTAGTATTAAACCCACTTTAAATTCCAAAGATGTTCCAAATTTAAAAAAAATGTAGTTCCGGCAAAAATGATATCATCACTAGTGATGATATAAAAAAACTAAAAGTGTTATCGTCACAGTGTTAGTTATCATTTTTTTAAAAATTGATATTGATTTTATGTCACTTAAATTTCAATGCAAAATTTGGATAGGTATGTAATAAATTGCGTATTCAACTAGTGTAATAACAATGCTACGTAACGTGACGTCATAACGTAACGTTTAGCGTTGTAAATACGCGCGCTTTATAGCGACGTTTATATGGATATAGCGCTGTAAATTATTAAATTAGTATTTATGATATAAAAAGAACATTACATTCGTGGTCATTCAATACGAAATTTATTAAACTCGTTTTCTAAAAGTGATAAAAACTCGCCAAGGCTCGTTCTTATCAATTTCAGAAAACTCGTTTAATAAATTTCGTATTGAATGACCACTCATGTAATATCCTCTATTCATTCACAATAATTATATAAACATCTTACCCCCATGAACTCATTGATCCTTCAACAATTACAATACATAACCTGAGAATTGGTCTATGGAATATTCAGGGTTTGAACCATGACAAAATAAAGGACCCTATTTTTATGAAAATTATTTCTAATATGCATGTTTTCAGTTTAGTAGAAACGTGGAATGACAGTGGAACTATTTTAAGTATACCAAATTATGCACTTATTTGTAACAGTAATCGAACTAAACATAAAAAAGCCAGGCGTAATTCAGGTGGAATTGCAATATATGCCAAACACTCATTGACGAAAGGCTTGTCTAAGCTTCCTAATGAACATAGTGATATCCAGTGGGTTAAGCTAAACCACAACTTTTTTAATCTTCCAAGAGATGTATATCTTGCTTTTATCTATTTTTCCCCAGAAAGTTCTTCCGGGCAACCAAAGGATATTGAAGAAATGTTTTCAAAATTACTCAGAAACATAGAATACTACAGTCAATATGGCGAGGTATTGATTCAAGGGGATTTTAATGCATATACTAGCACATCCTCTGACTTTGTGTCTTCAGATGAATCTAAGTATCCTCATACAGAGGATGATAATTATGTATATGATATATGTACACCAAGAAATAATCTTGATCATAAAAGGCCCAATAAGAGTGGCAAGTTATTAATTGAGCTCTGTAAAGAAGCTGGGCTAAGAATACTGAATGGTAGAACTATTGGAGATCTACATGGTAAATATACCTGTATCAAATATAATGGTTCTAGTGTTGTTGATTATGCAGTTGCATCTGCAAAGTTATTACATATGCATGCCATAAGTAGTTTTACTGTGCATGACTTTACACCATTATCTGATCATTGTGCAACAAGCTGTACCTTACTGACATCTTTTTTTGATAATAAAAATACTCAACAAGCATATTTAGAACCACTCCCAGGTAAATTTGTATGGGATTCAGAGGCGATTAATCGTTATTCTACTCTTATTCAGAATAATAAGTCTAAAACCAAACTGCAACAATTTCTGAGTAGAAAATATTCAAATTGTAATGAGGCTGTAAATGATCTAAATACAATTCTACAAGAAACAGCTATGGCCTCTGCCAAATTTATCAAAGGGCGTATTAAAAAACAAACAATTAAACCAAAAAGAAAACCCTGGTTTTCAGAGTCATGTGATGACTTATATAAAACTGTTAAACACTATGCATTTCTTATAAATAAATTTCCATTTAATGGAGCTTACAGAAAAGAATACTACTCTTATCGCTCAAAATTAAGGCGAAAATGCAAACAAAATGAAAAGAAATACAAAAATAAAATATGTTCTGATCTATCCAGTAATATCAACACTGACCCAAAATCCTTCTGGGATTTACTTAATAAATTAAGCCGAGCATCAGACAATAATTCTACTGAAAACATTGATGAGCAAGCATTCTGTAAATTTTTCAAAAATTTAAATTCTTGTGAAGCACAATCAAAGGACAGTAAATTTCATAGAATTATTCGTACGAAATTAGAAGAACTTAAAATTGCACTAAATAACGAAGATAATATGTCTTATAATCAACCAATAATGGCAGATGAAATAATTAAAGCCTCTAAAACCATGAAAAATGGTAAATCCACTGCAAAGGACTTGATTTCAAATGAAATGATCAAATATGGTATACCAATACTAGTTGGCCCTATTACTAAACTGTTTAACCTTATTTTCAAAGAAGGAACATTCCCTAAGGTATGGAATGAAAGCTTCATTTCTTTAATACACAAAAAGGGCAGTAAAATGGACCCTGCAAACTACAGAGGTATATCTATAACTTCTAACCTAGGGAAATTGTTCAACAAAGTTATCTATATGAGAATTACAACATTTGTCAACGAACATAACATTATTAGTGAAAACCAAATTGGTTTTAAAGAAAAATCCCGCACCTCAGATCACATCTTCACCCTAAAATCTATAATAGAACATAAGAAAAATAAGAAGCAGAAAGTGTCTGCTGTCTTCGTTGATCTGAGGAAGGCTTTTGATACAGTTTGGAGAAATGGATTATTTTATAACCTCTTGGAACTTAAATTTCCCTGCAAACTCTTTAAAATAATTCATTCTATGTATGATGATACTGGGTATAGAATAAAATTCCCAAACGGTCTTAGTGAAGAATTTGTCTCCACCCGTGGTGTAAAACAGGGAGATGTTCTCAGTCCTATACTATTTAATCTTTACATAAATAATCTGGTAAACAGTCTTCAAGGTGCTAATACAGACCCGATAGTAATTGGAGACACAACAATAAATTCCCTTTTATTTGCCGATGATATAGTTTTATTATCTAATTCTGAGAAGGGACTGCAAACATCTTTAAATGTTCTGAGTGACTTTTGTCAATCTTGGAAACTAGAAGTAAATATAAACAAATCAAAAGTCATTATATTTAACTCAAATGGCAAAACCCATAATAACTTTTTAAATATAATAATGAATTCCCGGAAACAGTTAAATCATACTGCTATCTTGGCATGACACTGCAGTACACAGGGAATCTAAACCAATGCAGCTCATTGCTTGTGGAAAAGGGTAGAAAAGCCCTTTTCAAAATAAAAAAAAAAGTTGGACTTAATAACCCATGCAAGCTTTTAGAAAAACTATTTTACTCCCTTGTTGTGCCTATTGCTCTATATGGTAGTGAAGTATGGGGGATAGGGAAACAATACAAGGATTCAGATCGATTTGAACACTTGCAGTTAAAATTTATTAAAGAAATTCTAGGAGTTAACTGCAAAGCATCAAATGCTGCATGCCTAGCTGAGCTGAACAGATTGCCCCTATATACCAGAATAGAATCTTCAGCAATAAAATATTGGCTCCATATACTAGAGTCAAATAATTCACTCATTTTAAAAATATATAGAGCAACTGAAAAAAACAACTCATGGATAATAAATATGAAAAATCTCATTTCAAAACTTGGATTCCATTTTATTAGTCTAAATCCTTTTGATATTAAGATTTATCTAAAACGCATTCAAGAGAGAATTAAAGATACAGCCTTTCAAAGGCAAGAGACTGACATCAGTCAAAATAAAAAATTAAACTTCTTTAACATACTATATAAACCAAATAAAAGACCCTCATATGTTGATCATTGCAAATCCAAGTGTGATAGATCAACATTATGTAAGTTGAGGATAAGTGCTCATACTCTGTCAGTTGAAAGAGGACGATATTTAAATATACCAAAACAGAGTAGAATATGTCTTTGCTGCAACAACGGAGACGTTGAAGATGAACTTCATTTTCTTTTAAAATGTTCTACGTGCAAATACTTGAGAGATAACCTCATTAAAAAATTAAATAATGTTCTAATGAACAACAAATTTATTTTTTTATCATACAACTTGCTTATCTCAATTCTCAATAGTAATTCTCCAACTGTATTAAAAATTGTAGTGAATTACTTGAATGAATGCTTGTTGGTTAGAAATTCATTGTCAAATGATACTTGAGTTATCTCATACTTATCCACTGTCACTCCTACATTGTACATATTTAATTGTAATTTGTCTGTATTTTGTTGCCATAACCATTTATTGTTAATGTGTTAGTGCTAATAAAGTTATTATTATTATAAATTCATACAATTTGTTTACATTTTTATGAGCAATTTCGCCATTCCCCACAATGATTTCATCGGTAGTCAAAACTTTCCTTAATACAGATTATCATGATGCTTGCTTAAATTTGTTCTGCTGTTTAATTGGTATACGAGTATGTGACAAAGGCTTAACTCTTTCAGCGCCAAAGGCAATATTGAACTTTTTGCAAACAATACAGATTCAGGTGAGTCAGCTCGTAACGAGCTGTCTCACCTGAAATCTGCATTGTTTGGCTGTGAGTTATAAAAATATTCCAAAAATCCTATAACATGAAAATCGAGTAGTCCGAGTTTGAACATGGAAGAGTCTACTTTAAACAATTCGGCGCTGAAAGGGTTAAGTAGACTGTACAAATATCACCTCCTGTTAACGGTTTTGCCTGCAAACATAGAGCGCTTCACTGATTATAATATACATTGTATATAAATGCATCGATTAGATGTATTTAGCGACGGTAGTGTACACACATATCGAGGGCTTGGCGTGAAACGGTTGTAACTAAAAACCTATTTTGAAAACCCTGGTTTAGGGGCAATTTTGACCCTTTTGTAAACAATGCAAATTTAGGTGCCATTGCTCAGAACGAGCAATGGCACCTCAATTTCCATTGTTTACCAAGTAAAACTAGAATTGTTTTTGCAAAAAACAGATGTCTCCCCTCAAATATCTGTCAAAATCTCTCAAAACATTCCAACCTATAAATTTGGGACAGACAGACAGACAGTCGAGACATGGGTTCTGCACATCGCCTTGATGAGGTGAACATTTGACCCAAGTTTCATGAAAATCCTTCAAGCCGTCTCGGAGATATGGAGCGGACACGAAATAAAGCCTCAAACCTTTGACCTTCAAGTGTGACCTTGACCTTGACCCTATATTGTCGAGACGCGGGTTCTGCACGTCGCCTTGATGAGGTGAACATGTGACCCAAGTTTCATGAAAATCCTTCAAGCCGTCTGGGAGATATGGAGCGGACACGAAATAAAGCCTCAAACCTTTGACCTTCAAGCGTGACCTTGACCTTGACCCTATATTGTCGAGACGCGGGTTCTGCACGTCGCCTTGATGAGGTGAACATGTGAGCCAAGTTTCATGAAAATCCTTCAAGCCGTCTTGGAGATATGGAGCGGACACGATTTCGGACAGACGGACGGACAGACAGACAGAAGGACAGACAGACGCCCAGGACAAAAACAATATATCTCCCCTGTATACAGGGGGAGACATAATGATTTAACGCATTTAAAGACTTTATGGCGAGGTGATTAACCTTGGTAAAACAATACCAATTTTAGTTACAAACGTTTTACGCCAAGCCCTCGATATGTAAAGTGGAGAATTACCATATAAGGACTTTTTTGTTTAGTCTATTGTTTTGTATGTTGGCGGGAAATGTAAGCTCGTGCGAAGCAGGTTTTGTGTACTGTACACGCCGTTGATGGTCATTCGAGGAGTAAACGTCCAACTGTCAGACCGTTTTCAAATTTCCAAGTTATGATTTCTGAGAGATTTCAATGCAGATTGCGAATTACGAGTTCAGATATATTTGTTTTGTGCAATTCGTTCACTGGAAAGAAATGCTAGGAGTCGAGTTCTGAGTTCCAAATTCAATGACTATTAATGGATTCAGGGTTATTAAATATATAAATTCCGAACATCTATAGTTATTGGCTAATTCATTACAAGCGAATTCAATTACGAATCAAGTTCTTTTAATCAGTTACTTCTGGTAATCCGATTTGTTATAATAACGCTTTAATTACATCATAATGTGGTTTAAGATAAACGAATTGAATAATGTCGGAGGGTGGAGGAGTCGCCTAAAACTGACCAGAGTAAGAAACACGACAGGTTAGGGTTTGGTGGCCCGCTCGCAGCTCCCGATTTCATGTTTCTTTTTTCAACAACCCTTCTAATTCCACTAGGATTTGTTAAATAAGCTTTATTAGTAGCTATTTCATATATTGGGAGCATTATACTTTAGAATCTGAGAGTTGTATGTATGTACGGAAAGAGTTTTGTTTTGTTGTCAATTAACATGTACAATGCAGAACATAACAAATAAACGATTGGACTTAGTTCCCCTAGCCTAAAATGTATATGGTGTTGTTATATGATTATATGTGTTTAAAGTAAGTATATAAATGATTTATGTTCGTTTGAAAGCATTGAATTAGAACAATATGAGTGTTCAAGTGACATTCGTGCTTAGCAGGTAATACCTTGCTGTTGGCACTTTCAGTGCGTTTGAAAATTACCTAAAATTGTCCATGTATGTTATTGCTTGGCATATTGCTAAATATGTCAATAAATCTTAGGAACATGGCCCTCATCTTCAAAAAGTGTTATTACATATCCATTTGCTTATATGAATCATGTCTATCATTCATATGTTCAATTGTAGATCTCATGGGAAAAGGTTTATTATTTCTTAAGTAAATGCTTGAACTGTAAGAATTTCTGATTTTATGTTAACATAATTTGTAATTGTGAAACTGTGTTGTTACTTTATTTACGCTCATACCAATGGTACCGTTCCACATTCTTTTCAGTGCTTTGATTAGATTTGTCTGCATTTAAAGCATATGTACGCAGAAATGTAATATCTAACAAATTGAAAGTACATATTAAAGTGAAAACAATTTTAAGAAGATGATGAAGAAGAAAAAGAAAACGAAGAAGAAGAAGAAGGAATTGTTCGGTTTCAATCACTGGTTTGCGGGATTCCAGGAAATATACATGACGCGTCACCACGTTGTACATTTGAACGTCCAGGTTGTGTGTCTGTCTGTGAGTGCGTTCCTCCATACAGTTTCCCTGTCTGTACCATTGATCAGCAACTGTTTGCTGGAATTCAATACAACTTGTTGGGGATCGTCAATCATCACGAGGGAATGTATGTAGAGTATCACCTTGTTCGGATTCCACTCTTTTTACGGAGTAATGGCCCTCTTAAACATCATTCTGGCTGCTTCCGTCGGTTTTATAAATTATCAAAAATAGTCCGTTACAATATTGTCTAACATGTCTCTTACCAGTACCATGTAAAACAAGTTTCAAAGCGAGAATAAGAAATATATGAAAGGAGGTAAAACTGGTTCAATGTTTCGTATTTTGTAGAACGTCGAAGTAATGCAAGCAAATAAAAAAATAAAGTGCATAAAATGGCATTACGGTAGAGTTATCGATGAACATCTTTTGGTATGATGTTATTAGTAGTGTGAACCGAACACGAACGAGCTTCTTTCCCCAGTCAAAAATCACGATACTGAAAAAAAGAGAAAATATTTGGCCGAGTGACGTTTATACCGGTGTAAAACAACATCCACTTATCTTGTTATTCACGAATTTAAAGTACAACAACGACTAATGTTGACCAAGAATAGCCCGCACTATTCGTGCATTCTCATCTTAGTCTAAATTCTTCGCTACTCCTTTACTCATGATTTAAGCAAATGCTAGTCCATATTATGCGATTAATAGAAAATAAAAGCTATCAATGACGATAATTCAGCTAGTAACGGGTTGGAGAAAAAAAGAATAACATTATCCGTTTTCCTCATACCACCTGGTTTATTTAGGTGTTTTTTTTTAAAGTCAATTTCCGCGAGATAACCAACAATGCGGACTCTGCGTTAAGTATCGACCCGGATCAGCCTATGCATACAGCAAAGGCTAATCCGGGCAAACACTTTTCGCCTCCTGTGGATTTTCTGTTTCAGGAATCATTATTCTAAATCTATACCCCCCTGAGTCTGAAGGTGTCGGCCCGGATTAGCCTGCGAGGACTGCGTAGGCTGATCCGGATCGATACATTACGCATAATGATGGTTTTCTCACTGAACGACATTTATTATCATAACATTCTAAATTCCAATTTGTCAAATGTAATATTTTCCCTTTGTGTCTTTGAAAAGCAGCCACCTTTTGAAATTTCATTACATACTGACAGTATCGTTTTGTGAATTAACCCTTTCCCTCATACAGACGCTTTCTGAAGCTTCTGCAGCAAGCGACTTTTGAAAACACTGTGGCCAAAAGAGAAATTGCTCATAATGAGTAATTTCTCCTTTTGCCACAATGTTTTTAACTCTATTTGCAGATTATACTATCATTTATCCAGTTTTCCTAAAATGTAGGCCATATGTTGTCGATATTGTCTGCTGCAGATTTGTTGTATGTGGGAAAGGGTTAAAGAGAGTACAAGCCAGAGTACGTATTACCACTGACAGTGCATTCTCCACAATGTTTGTTCGCCTTTATGAAGTAAACGTCGACTGTTGTACACTGGTATAGAGATCTATCAATATAGAAGTAAGTGATCAACCTACATTTACCGGTATGAAGTAACGTCAACTGTTGTACACTTATAGGGAGATCTACCAGTATAGAAGTAAGTGATCGACCTACATTTACTGGTATGAAGTAACGTCAACTGTTGTACACTTATATGGAGATCTACCAGTATAGAAGTAAGTGATCGACCTAAATGTACCGGTATGAAGTAAACGTCAACTGTTGTACACTGATATAGAGATATACCAGTATAGAAGTAAGTGATCGACCTACATTTACCGGTATGAAGTAAACGTCAACTGTTGTACACTGATATAGAGATCTACCAGTATAGAAGTAAGTGATTGACCTAAATGTACCGGTATGAAGTAAACGTCAACTGTTGTAAACTGATATAGAGATCTACCAGTATAGAAGTTAGTGATCGACCTACATTTACCGGTATGAACTAAACGTCAACTGTTGTAGACTGATATAGAGATATACCAGTATAGAAGTAAGTGATTGACCTAAATGTACCGGTATGAAGTAAACGTCAACTGTTGTAAACTGATATAGAGATCTACCAGTATAGAAGTTAGTGATCGACCTACATTTACCGGTATGAACTAAACGTCAACTGTTGTAGACTGATATAGAGATATACCAGTATAGAAGTAAGTGATTGACCTTCATTTAGCGGTATGAAGTAACGTCAACTGTTGTACACTTATAATGAGATCTACCAGTAAAGATGTAAGTAATCGACCTACATTTACCGGTATGAAGTAAACGTCAACTGTAGTACACTGATATAGTGATCTACCAGTATAGAAGTAAGTAATCGACCTACATTTACCGGTATGAAGTGACGTCAACTGTTGTAGACTGATATAGAGATCTACCAGCATAGAAGTAAGTAATCGACCTACATTTACCGGTATGAAGTGAACGTCGACTGTTGTACACTGATATAGAGATCTACCAGTATAGAAGTAAGTGATCGACCTTAATTTACCGGTATGAAGTAAACGTCAATTATTGTACACAGATATAGAGATCTACCAGTATAGAAGTAAGTGATCGACCTTAATTTACCGGTATGAAGTAACATCAACTGTTGTAGACTGATATAGAGATCTACCAGTATAGAAGTAGGTGCTCGACCTACATTTACCGGTATGAAGTAAACGTCAACTGTTATAGACTGATATAGAGATCTACCAGTATAGGAGTAAGTGATCGACCTACCTTTACCAGTATGAAGTAAACGTCAACTGTTGTACATTGATATAGAGATTTACCGGTATAGAAGTAAGTGATCGGCCTTCATTTACCGGTATGAAGTAACGTCAACCCGTGTACACTGATATAGAGATCTACCAGTATATAAGTAAGTGATCGACCTTCATTTACCGGTATGAAGTAAACGTCAATTATTGTACACAGATATAGAGATCTACCAGTATAGAAGTAAGTGATCGACCTTTATTTACCGGTATGCAGTAAACGTCAACTGTTGTACACTTATATAGAGATTAACCAGTATAGAAGTAAGTTGTCGACCTTCATTTACCGGTATGAAGTAATAACGTCATCTGTTGTAGATTTATATAGAGATCTACCAGTAAAGAAGTAAGTGATCGACCTTCATTTACCGGTATAAAGTAAACGTCGACTGTTGTAGACTTATATATAGATCTACCGGTATAGAAGTAAGTGATCGACCTTCATTTACCGGTATGAAGTAAACGTCGACTGTTGTACACTTATATAGAGATCTACCAGTATATAAGTAAGTGATCGACCTTCATTTACCGGTATGAAGTAACGTCAACTGTTGTAGATTTATATAGAGATCTACCAGTATAGAATTAAGTGATCGACCTACATTTACCGGTATGAAGTAAACGTCGACTGTTGTAGACTTATATAGAGATCTACCAGTATAGACTTAAGTGATCGACCTTCATTTACCGATATGAAGTAAACGTCAACTGATGTAGACTGATATAGAGATCTACCAGTATAGACATAAGTGATCGACCTTCATTTACCGGTATGAAGTTAACGTCAACTGTTGTAGACTTATATAGAGATCTACCGGTATAGAAGTAAAGCGATCGACCTTCATTTACCGGTATTAAGTAAACGTCGATTGCTGTACACTTATATAGAGATCTACCAGTATAGATGTAAGTAATCGACCTACATTTACCGGTATGACGTAAACGTCAACTGTTGTAGACTGATATAGAGATCTACCAGTATAGAAGTAAGTGATCCACCTTTATTTACCGGTATGAAGTAAACGTCAACTGATGTAGACTGATATAGAGATCTACCAGTATAGAAGTAAGTTTTCGACATACATTTACCGGTATGAAGTAAAGTGGTTTTTGAAATAGCTCAAACTGAAACAGGCTGCGGACCATTCTCTCTTTTAATTTTGTGGTGTTTATTCGAGTTCAATTTGAATATTTTGTCCATAATCAACTAACTGTCGGCAGGTAAGGAGGCTGCATTGAGATTGATTGTCGTTTCCTTCAGTAAATAAAGGAAATAATACCCTTTTCATGCAACAGACGATCGACAAACCCCAAGTGTATGAATTTTAATTTGTTATCCATAGCCCTTTGCTGTGAATGCGCATCAGAATTGCTACTTTCGAACTTATAGGGATTGATTGATTGGGGTTAAACGCCGTTTCCAACAATTTTTCAGTCATATCACGGCGACCAGTTCACCCACTCATATGTTTTCTGGTTTTCTCACACCAGTTCTCCACACGACATAATTTCCAAGCAACTGGTTGCTTTTCCACATAAACTGTTAGCCCATTGATCAAAGACGAATGACGCTTGTCCCAGTGACTTTCTTTCAAACGTCGGAAAAAATGTTGGCCGAGCTGGGGTTCGAAATCACAACCCTTGTATTGTCAGTCCGCGTCGCTACCGACTGAGCTAGCGGGGCTCGGCTCATAGCGAATTGAAGAAAATAACTTTTACTGTGATATAAAATGAGATTTCCAGCGATCAGGAGAAGTTTACTCCAACTATGTCTAGGTCCCAGGATTCCCCCTGACCTAGAAACATGTACATGTTCATTAAACTTCGTGTTTAACCCTTACCCACATACAGACGATACTCGTCAACTGACGAATCCGAAACCATATTGGCAACAAGAAGGCAACATTTCTATAAATGAAAGTATAGTTATTGAATAAAGTTAGAAACATTGTGGTAAAAGGAGAAATTGCTCATTATGAAAAATGTCTGTTTTTACCACTACGGTTTAAGCGTGGTTTACTGCAGCAGTATAAACTGTGTCTGTGTTGTAAAGGATCAAACTCTTACACATTAAACCCTTTACCACCTGCAGACGCATTTTGACGCAATAGCAGCAGACGACGTTTGAAAAATTGTGGACAAAGGTGATATTGCTCATGATGAGCAATTTCTCGTTTGGCCACAATGTTTTCAGCTTTATTTAACAATTAAGCAATCTTTTATGGAGATTGTTCAGGTTTTTGTCACTATCTTTTCAAAGTCGTCTGTTGCAGATGTATTGTATGTGGGAAAGGGCTAACACATACACATACATACACATACATAAACTGTGGGACAAGAAAACTAACGAACGACGAGAGTCTCTCTCTATACGCACAGTGTTTTAAAACGACGTCTGATCAAGATCGGGCGTATAAGGGAAGGGTTTACTGGTTATCTGATATAATATTTAAGAGTCGTCTGCTCAAATAACAACTTTAAACCCTTTCCCTCATACGGCAATTCTGCATCAGTCGACTTTGAACGTATTTTGTCAAAACATAGAAAATCTCCATAATTGAATGGATAACCTATGACTAAAAGTGGAAAACATTGTGGCAAAAGGAGAAATTGCACGTTTTGTGCAATTTCTTCTTTTGTCACTATGTTTTTAAAAAGCCGTCTGCTGCAGACGCATCAGAAAGCGTCTATATGAGGGAAAGGGTTAAACCCTTTTCCATTTGCTGACGCATCTGCCGAAGATGACTGTATCATTGTTTAAAAAGGAGATATTTTCATAATGAGCAATTTCCCCCTTTGCCACCATGTTTTTAACTTGATTCAATTATTCAACTTTTAATTATAGAGTTCAATATGTTTGCCAGGATATTTTTAAAGTCGTCTACATCGGCTGCATCATTGCTGTATGTGGGAAAAGGTTTACTAAAACAGATTTTTCTAGAAAATGAGGGCACGTTTGATGCACTGTTTCAACTATTTAGTTCAACGAAAGAACTATCCTCGTTCCAAAACGTTATGCAGGCTGTCTGCTGCAGAGGAATTAAAAGTCGTCTGAATCGAGAAAGGGTTATTGTACATACATTTTTTCCCAGACTAGACTTTGGCCGTATTCCAAGACGAGCCTCGTATAGTTAACGTTTCCCCACATACGACTGATGTGCAGCAGAAGACGTCTATAACGCCTATGCAAATAGGGAGAAAATCTTTATCAATGAAAGTAAAATTATTAAGATGAAAGATGAAAACATTGTGACCCAGGGAGAATTTGCACATCATGAAAAAACCCTCCTTTGGCAGGTTTTCAAATGTCGCCTGCTGCAGATGCGTCAAAATGCGTCTGCAAGCGGGAAAGGATTAAGTGCGGTAATATTGCAGTTATATAATATTGTAGAAAACCCTTCTTTACTATAAGATATGGATGTGAACTGATTGTATAATGAAACACAATATATTCTTTATGCACACGTTATTACTTTCCTATTTACAGACGTATTTGATGCATTTTCAGCAGACGCCTTTTGAAAACATTGCGTAAAAAGGTGAAATTGCTCATAATAAGCAATTTCTCCTTTTTGCCACAATGTTTTCAGCTCTTTTCAGCGATTTAGCTTTCGTTTATAGATATTTTCCATTTTTTGTCAAGACAATTTCAAGGTCATCGACTGTAGGATTGTGTAAGGATTCATTTTTCGTTATTAAATGATCAATTAGAAAGAAACGTGCCACAAGAAAACCGACCTTCAGAATTTTAAAATCATTTACAACGCGTACAAATTGAAACTCTTCCTGTATGCGTGTGGTTATAACTACAGTCAAACCTGCTCTAAAGACCAGATATGAAAAGCAATTCCCTGTCTATAGCGACCATGCCGTTAGTTTTCCAGGTACTTCATTTCTATATAAATGACCCTCTAATTAAAGACCAGATAGTTCACTTCCCGTGGATGGTCTTTAAACACCATGTTTAGATGTATCAATGTCCCACATACAACAACTTAGAACATCGAGGCGAAACAAATGTTAAATCTTTATAAAAGAAAGTACAAGAGAAAGTTGATGCAACGCATCAATGTCGCCGGAAATCCATACTGCAGTTATGCATAACACTAACATTATAGTAGTTGAATAAACAGTTATCAACTGAGGGGCATATTGGAACATCAGGGGTGGGGTCAAGTGAAAATGTTTCATAACTTGCATTGTTTTGTCAACCAAGTGAATGATAATTGAAGCCTGTTTATGATCAATCTCCATTCCAAAGTAGGTTGACCATACACACAACCAACTAATTATTGATCATAAAAAGTAATAGAAATGAGTAATCTTGCCAATCATTAGTCTAAGTATGTATACAGTGCTTTCATTAAGGAATAATTATAAGATTTGTGAATTCCACATACACTTTTCAAGATGTTTGTCAGAATACTTGAATTTTATTATTTTTTAATAAAACCACAAAACAGACAATTTAGGATTTTCATGCAATAATACGTCATTTTACCTTTCCTCTATTAAGTCAACAGTGGACACCTTTGCAGCAATCTACTTTTAAAACAATGAGATAAGGGTTAAATCGCTGAAGAGTTTTCTCTTTTTCTCAAAATGATATTAGCTTGGCATCCTAATTATATCATACTTTAACAAATGTTGAAATGTAGTCCAATATTTATAAATTAGACCATCTTCGAAATATAATATCAACTAAACAGTTAAATCTCATTGAAATTGTTGTATAATTTTAATTTTAAACTTAATTTCGAACATAAACTGAGCCCTACAACATGTTAATTTATTTTAATTCTTTCCTTCCTTTTTTATAATGAAAATAACAAACTACTCATGTTTTAAAATTATATTATGATGAGCGCACTTGTGTCAATGATGCATAACAATATGCAGATCGGAAGCAATATGCCTTTAGGGAATTAAATGACACATTTAAAACTGTCAAGGACGAAATAGTTTTGTACGAAAGACCCGATTCTTTCTTATTCGCAGAGGTGTTGTTCTTGAAACTCTCTTTATAGGCAGAGAGTGTTTGTTCAAGTAATTTTTCTATTAAAACCCGTTTTATCTCGGTTTGTTCTTTTCTTCATTTGTTTCGAACCAAATAAACATTTTAAATCACATATGATTTACTATTTGTAAGTGAGTGTAAAGAGCGGCTCTCTGCAAAGGAGATTGATCTACGCAGTTGGTATGTAAATAAATTAGACTGTGCGACGTAAAGGTTCGTAGTTATCGCCTTTTGATTACATGTAGTATATATAGTGTAAAATAAAGTATTTCAGTCTAGCAAATAGGGACTGTTTTGTCTTCGTAAATAAAACAAAAAAACATAAATGCGAGTCAAAATAAAGAAACTGAAATTACCTAAAACATCGGAATATTTATTTCATTTTATATGTGTCATTACTTAGTGTTTTTAAACAAACACAATTGTAATATGTTCAAGACATCTAAATGTGTTTCTTTCTAATAATAATCCCCCCTCCCATGTCATTTCCGAAAACCTATTAAAAATAGAAGTCGCGGGCTTCTGCCCGGCGACTAATAATTAGTGAATAGAGTTAAAAACTAGTGGCAGCTTGTCGAAGCAATTTTAAGTCGTGTGTTGTTTACTAGTAGAAAGTTCTTCCCCTTTACACACACGGAGATTGTTGGGTGACCATTGAGCGATCCAAACATGGCCCGATCTCTCGACGATATCTTAAAGCACACGCGAAAAAGTTGTTTCTGTTTCAATGCTGTGTCAATGCTGTGTCAATGCTTGGGAGATCATTGTGTGCTCGTTGTGCGATCAAAATGCATTGTTGTTGCCAAATTTCATCTCTATAGAGATCTCAGAGCGACCATGGCGTTCATTGGGTGCTTATTGAGCGCTCGTTGAAAAACCCTTGAGGGATCAATGTATAATAAGCGACCACTGGGATCGCTTGTTTAGCGACACATAGAGATCACGGGGATATCTAAAGAGATCGATGAAATTAGATGCGACAAAGAGAGATCAATAAGAAACCGAAAGAATATCTGAGGGATCATGGAGAGTTCCTTGGGCGACCAATGAGATTGTTGAGCATTTATTAGGCAACAGGGAGCATCTGGGTATATATATATATATATATACAAGAGAAAGTTGATGCAAGGCATCAATGTCGCCGGAAAAGACTGCATTGATTTATTTATGTATTCTTGACTTTCCTTAGTCTATTCAAACATTAGGAACGTAGTAATGAAAACATTTGCTTATAAATTGTATATACATACCTATACATTAGGGTATCTATAAAAAATTAACGAAATGTGTACACATTTATCTGGCTTAAATTTAATTTTGCTGTTGTTACTTATTTAAATAATAGTATTCATTCATATAATTTCAATGTTTGTCAATCTTATTCGAATCACAAGGTAAATATCCTGGTATTGCTTTAAAGGGAGGTAATTTGAAGAAAACAAAAGTCTTCAAAAGGAGAAATATATCAGCATTACCGTCTACAGTTTAAATTGTTCTATTGTTTGTGGATTTAAAAATGTTCTTTTTTTCTTATTTCTACATGTACAACGAAATATTGCGGCTTCTCTTTGACGCTTTGCGTCAAACATTCGTCTTGTACTTGTCTAAAATAAAATAATATCACTCGCTTTTTCATATCGAAATGCGCATGCGCGAAAATCGATGTTAAAGGTCACGAAACTACACAACAGAATAGGGTCTATATTTAGCTTAGAAACAGTTCCTACTTTAGATATTCATGGATTAACATTATTAAATGAATTCTACACAAATCAAGACATCTCTTTGAACATGAAAACAACATTTAGTAAGTTAAAATTGCTATTAAAAGGAGAATCCGAAATTGACCTCAATGATGACACATAAGAGTCTGCATTAGGGGGTGTTGGTTCACGTCTTGAAGGGACCACTTTTGTCTTCGTAAATAAGACAAAAAACTTAAATGAGAGTGAAATAAAAATCAAAGCGCTGAAGGCACTGAATAATTTGTTTGGGTACATAAAACTGTTCAAACATTTGCATTTGCATAGATGTGTGATTTATAAACTGCATTGTTTATAAATATTACAACTTCGGGTAAAAGAATAAATGACGCATCCGTTAAAATTAAATGCCATTTTAGTTGTCTATAAAAAATAAATCATGAGACATACATGTGAATATTATATTTAATTTCCAAGTTTCAAAAGACATGTAAAAACAAGATGTGTTTGTGAAACACTGATGCCCCCGATTGGTAACATCTAGGTCAAAGGTCAAGGTCGCCAGGTGAAAAATGTTGGTACTGATAGAAAGGTCATGTCACAAGGAATACACATGTGAAATATGGTAGCCGTACCTGTTATGGTTCAAAAAAAGTGGTCAAGGTTATTTTTTTTTTCGAGAATGGCAATATCTAGGTCAAAAGTCAAGGTCGCAAGTTGAACAATTTTGGTACTGACAGAAAGGTCATGTCACAAGGTATACACATGTGAAATATGTTAGCCGTACCTGTTATGGTTCAAAAGAAGTGGTCAAGGTTAAAGTATTTTTTCGAGAATGGCAACATCTAGGTCAAAGGTCAAGGTCGCAAGGTAAAAAATGTTGGTACTGACAGAAAGTTTATGTCACAAGGTATACACATGCGAAATATGGTAGCCGTACCTGTTATGGTTCAAAAGTAGTGGTCAAGGTTAAAGTTTTTATCGAGAATGGCAACATTTAGGTCAAAGGTCAAGGTGAAAAAAAATTGTACTGACAGAAAGGTCATGTCACAAGGTATACACAAGTGAAATATGGTAGCCTTACCTGTTATGGTTCAAAAGTAGTGGTGAAGGTTAAAGTTTTTTTTTTAGAATGGCAACATCTATGTCAAAGGTCAAGGTCGCAAGGTCAAAAATGTTGGTACTGACAGAAAGGTCATGTCACAAGGAATACACATGTGAAATATGGTAGCCGTACCTGTTATGGTTCAAAAGTAATGGCCAAGGTTAAAGTCTTTTTTCGAGAATGGCAACAACAAGATCAAAGGTCAAATTCGCAAGGTCAAAAATGTTGGTACTGACAGAAAAGTCATGTCACAAGGAATACTCATGTGAATTATGGTAGCCTTACCTGTTTTGGTTCAAAAGTAATGGCCAAGGTTAACGTTTTTTTCGAGAATGGCAACATCTAGGTCAAAGGTCAAGGTCGCAAGGTCAAAAATGTTGGTACTGACAGAAAGGTCATGCCACAAGAAATACACATGTGAAATATGGTAGCCGTACCTGTTATGGTTCAAAAGTAGTGGTCAAGGTTAAAGTTTTTTTCGTGCAGACAGACAGACAGACAGACGTGCAGACAGACGTGCAGACAGACGTGCAGACAGACCAAAAAACTAGATGCCCACCGAATCGGTGATTCCGGGGGCATAAAAATGGATAACCATTATGGCCCCGACTCACTCATTTAAGTATTTACCAATTTGTGTTACAAAAAAAATCACAATTGACCAAGGGTTTTCTAAAATCTTACTCAAAAGCTTCCTGCTTAACAAGAGATTTTTCAAGTTTTCACTATAGCCATACAAGAGAAAGTTGATGCAAGGCATCAATGTCGCCGGAAAGACTGCATTGATTTATTTATGTATTCTTGACTTTCCTTAGTCTATTCAAACATTAGGAACGTTGAAATGAAAACATTTGCTTATAAAGTTTATATTCATATCTATACATTAGGGTATCTATAACAAATTAACGAAATGTGTACACATTTATCTGGCTTTAATTTAATTTTGCGGTTGTTACTTATTTAAATAAAAGTATTCATTCATATAATTTCAATGTTTGTCAATCTTATTCGAATCACAAAGTAAATATCCTGGTATTGCTTTAAAGGGAGGTAATTTGAAGAAAACAAAAGTCTTCAAAAGGAGAAATATATCAGCATTACCGTCTACAGTTTAAATTGTTCTATTGTTTTTGGATTTAAAAATGTTCTTTTTTTCTTATTTCTACATGTACAACGAAATATTGCGGCTTCTCTTTGACGCTGTGCGTCAAACATTCGTCTTGTACTTGTCTAAAATAAAATAATATCACTCGCTTTTTCATATCGAAATGCGCATGCGCGAAAATCGATTATAAAGGTCACGAAACTACACAACAGAATAGGGTCTATATTTAGCTTAGAAACAGTTCCTACTTTAGATATTCATGGATTAACATTATTAAATGAATTCTACACAAATCAAGACATCTCTTTGAACATGAAAACAACATTTAGTAAGTTAAAATTGCTATTAAAAGGAGAATCCGAAATTGACCTCAATGATGACACATAAGAGTCTGCATTAGGGGGTGTTGGTTCACGTCTTGAAGGGACCACTTTTGTCTTCGTAAATAAGACAAAAAACTTAAATGCGAGTGAAATAAAAAAAACTGCAAACATTAAAAAATCGGAATATTTATTTCATTTTAGATGTGTCATTTATTAGTGTTCGTAAACAACCACAATTTTAATTTGTTCAAATCATCTAGATTTGTTTCTTTCTAATAATAAGCCGCCCTCCCATGTGATTTCCGAAAAGCTATTAAAAATAGAAGTCGCGGGCTTCTGCCCGGCGACTAATAAGGCCAAATAGCCCTGCCCCCTGGTGGCCATGTTTTTCGACCAATCAACATGGCTTGGAGGAATCTGATAGATGGTCTCCCAATGAACATTTCTACAAAAAGAATTGAAAATTGGCCAAACACTTTCGGAGGAGAAGATTTTTCAAGTTTTTACTATAGCCATATTAGGCAAAAAAGCCCCGCCCGCTGGCGGCCAATGTTTTTCGACCAATCAACTTGGCTGGAAGGAATCTGATAGAGGGTCACCCTAGGAACATTTCTACAACATTATTTGAAAATCGGCTTGACACTTTTGGAGGAGAAGATTTTTTTGAGTTTACACTATAGCCATATAAGGCAAAAAAGCCCCGCTCCCTGGCGGCCAAGGAACACTTCTTAAAAATAATTTGAAAATCTGCCAATCAGTTTGGTAGAAGAAAAGGAGATCACAATAACTAACTTTCAGCACTTCGTGCTCAGGTGAGCTAAAAAAAAAGAAACATCTATCCAAATGAAAGAGTAATTGAAATCATGTAGAAAATATTGTGGAAAAAGGCAGTACTAATATTTATATGAGCACTTTAAAAGTAACATGCTTCAGACTTCAGAGGCTTTTAAATTCATTTGCATTATAAAAGGATTAAATGCTCCAGAGAAAACCAAGAAAAATACCTTTGCCGTCCGCATTTTACTCTACAGTATACACCTAAGCTGGCCGCTGTTTCCTTTAAAGGGTGTTTAAGCTTACCAAATTAATTAAGGATGCGTGACGATTCACTGTTAATTACCATTGTGTACGAGTGTCATTCCAAACAAATTATAAATGTAACCCCTTTTCCCAATAAACCTATCATATACATGTATGTATTTGTAACTTGCCGGGATGTGTCGATACCGTCATGGTACAATGTGATATATGCACAGTTGGTTTCACAAATCTTGTGTTAATGCACCGGTGGATATGTTGACAACAGATGCGGAACTTTAATTGTAACTTTTGTTAATTATTTGGCTATTATAAGGATAAGATATGTGATTAAATTGGCAACATTTAAGTTTTTTACTTATAACAGCCTTCAAATACAAATTTGGTTTATACGACGGTAAAGAAAGGTTATGGGAATTAAGAAATTGTTTAAATAAGCAAATTCTCCTTTTCCCACAATGTTTTCAATATATGTTGCTTTTTACTGTTTTATTATTGTTGTATATATATATAATTACTAGAAACAGTGTTGTATATATATATATACTTATTGTTTATTTGTTATTTAAATTGTTCTGCCCCTTCCAAGTACCCTACATAATAGAATGTTGCATGGATCATTTGCCTCGTAGTATGGCACATGGAAAAACTATTGAAAGTTACAAAGTAGAAAATGAAGATGCCAAACAATAACTAGAACCCATGACCCTTCAATCGATTGTAAAGGAGAGGATATAATTGAAGCAAAACCTAGCTATGGCTAGTTACTAGCAACATATTCTATTCTTGCAATGTTTTCAAATTTCGTCCGCTGCAGATGCGTCAAAAGACATTTACTTGTCGGAAAATCAATCCATCAATTCTCGTTATTGATATATATAGATATGATATAAAGAGGAAAGTCGTTAACATACTTTACAAAGAGATTCCATTTCAGCATGATCTCGATTTTTGGGTTAATCTATATCACTGATAAAAGCAATCAAACACATTATATATTTAAAAAGAAAACCCCGGATATGATCATATGTTAACAAATTATACACATTTGCCCATCTTTAATTAAACATTTTTTACAACAAATCATAGCGTCCGCAGATTTGCTCTATATTCTATAGCGTCCGCATTTTCCCTCTATATTGCATTTGTCCGCATTTTCCCTCTATAATGTATTTGTCCGCAGATCGCGTCCGCACTTTAGACCCTCCCCTCATACCGTCGTATTTATAAATAGAATTCGACGATCACGATTTCTCTGCAAATGTGTTACTCTCATTTTAAATGCATTTTATGACGCACATATTTGCTTTTTAATTCTTTATACTATATTTATATGGCCGACAAGGCACAAAGAAAATATTTTCAATTCTGTTTTTATCTACATTTTCAATGCGTGATTGAAAATTCAAATACCGTATCTGGAGCTTAAATCGGAAATAGTTTTCCCTGTAGCTGTTCACTCATTGAGATTTATAAATCTCTACGCGTTCATGTTTTAAAATACAATGTTTCATTTTATTTCCAAATTCTCTTTGAATATAAGAACCACATAAGAAAACAAAGACGATATAAATATATCATTATTTCAAATATCGTGATACATTTGAAATGTAAGAGCAAGTATTGAGTACTACTTTCACGCGTATGAAATTCATGGACTTTTCCATAAGACGAACGGCTTCAGAATTGCAGTAACTAAATTTGTTTGTTCCAAACAAATAAAAACTGCAAACATTAAAAAAAAATCGGAATATTTATTTCATTTTAGATGTGTCATTTATTAGTGTTCGTAAACAACCACAATTGTAATATGTTCAAATCATCTAGATTTGTTTCTTTCTAATAATAAGCCGCCCTCCCATGTGATTTCCGAAAAGCTATTAAAAATAGAAGTCGCGGGCTTCTGCCCGGCGACTAATAAGGGGTTTGGTGCTTTTGCACCAGTCTCTGACAAGCTGTTGAAGAGAGTCCAAGATAAACAACCAAGCGCTGATACATGGTGAAATTCTTCTAGTCACCTAGCAATTATACAGAACTAGTTGTCGTTGAAGTCGTCCAAAGGCGGGTCCTATCAAAGACTTAAAAAAATAATACAAATTGCTGCCCTCCTTGGCGCTCAGGGTTGCGGGGTAAGCATTACGACTGACTGGCTAGTGTCAGAACAAATGGACCAGTAGTACTGATAACTTACACAAGAAACGCTGTGATATAACTGAAAAATTGTTGAAAGCGGCGTTAAACACCAAATCAATCAATCACTATCCTTCGGGATGAAAAAAGTTTGCTTCCATTGAAAAGGCTCTGAAAGATCATCGGCAGATCGATACGACCGTTAAGCGCTCATTGGGTGCTCCTTGAGAAACCGTTGAGAGATTGCTGCCCTCTGCCATCGTTGAGAGATTGTTTTGAACCGAGTCAAAACTTTGTGGAGATCGTGGCGACCATGTAGATCACTTGAAGATCATTGAGAGACCATGCGATCGCTGGACGCTCATTGAAAGCTCGTTGAGTGAGCTGATAATTTTTTCATCGTTCAACGGTCTCTAAACGGTCGCCACCTCTGTGTAAAGTGGGTACTTTAGGGATAAGAAGCAAACTTGATATACAACATTCGGAGGGTTTATATAATACTATATAACTAGCTACAACATTCGGAGGGTTTATATAATACTATATTACTAGCTACAACATTCGGTGGGTTTATATAATGATATATTACTAGCTACAACATTTGGTGGGTTTATATAATGATATATTACTAGCTACAACATTCGGGGGGTTTATATAATACTATATTACTAGCTACAACATTCAAGGCCGACGTTCGGAGGGTTTGAATACAAATGTATTACTGGCTAAAACACTGGAGGCCGACATTCGGTGTGTTAATATAATAATATACAAGAGAAAGTTGATGCAATGCATTAATGTCGCTGAAATAGACTGCACTAACTTATTTTTTACCACATATACATTCTTGACTTTCATTCGTCTAAACATACACATAATGTTTTCATTAAGGACTAATTCCAGGATTTGTTAAATTCCAAATACAAATTTCAGGATTTCTTTTGTTCAGAATCTTTGATTTTTTGTATTTGGCAATAAAACCACAAAACATACAGTTTTGGATTTAGATCTACATGCAATAAAAAGCTATTTAACCCTTCCCATGTTTAAAGCAACATTGAAAACGTTTAAAACATCGAGTAACGGTTAAATTACTGAGGACATTAACTTTCTTCTTTTTCATCATAATTATAATAATTATTTCACTACGGAAGCGTCCTAGTGCCAAATCATAATGTTCTATAAAAAAGAATAACTCACTCCTACGTAGGAGATAAAAAAGCCTAATTAGGACTGTGTAACTCCTAAATAGGACTTTGTAACTCCTACATAGGACTTTGTAACTCCTACGCATGAGATAAAAAAGCCTAATTAGGAGTTTATAACTCCTACGTAGGAGATAAAATAGCCTAATTAGGACTTTTTAACTCCTACGTAGGACTTTGTAACTCCTACGTAGGACTTTGTAACTCCTACGTAGGAGATAAAAAAGCCTAATTATGAGTTTATAACTCCTACGTAGGAGATAAAAAGCCAAATTAGGACTTTGTAACTCCTACGTAGGACTTTATAACTCCTAATTAGGCTTTTTTATCTCCTACGTAGGAGTTATAAAGTCCTACGTAGGAGATAAAAAAAGCCTAATTAGGACTATGTAACTCCTACGTAGGAGATAAAAAAGCCTAATTAGGAGTTTATAACTCCTACGTAGGACATAAAAAAGCCTAATTAGGACTTTGTAACTCCTACGTAGGAGATAAAAAAGCCTAATTAGGACTTTATAACTCATACGTAAAGTCAATATTGGACACCTTAGTAGCAATCTACTTTTAAAACAATGAGATAAGGGTTAAATCGCTGAAGACATGACTTTTCTCTTTTCTTTTCAAAATGATATTAGCTTAGCATCCAAATTATATCATACTTTGACACATGTTAAAATGTAGTTCAATATTTATATATTAGACCACCCTCGAAATTTAATATCAGCTAAACAGTTAAATTTCATTGAAATTGTTGAATAATTTCAAACTTAGTTTCGAACATAAACTGAACCCTACAACATATTAATTTATTGTAATTCTTTCCTTCCGTTTTTATAATGAACATAACAAACTGCTCGTGTTTTAAAATTATATTATGATGAGCGCCCTTATGTCAATGATGCATAACACTATGCAGATCGCAAGCAAAAGACTGTAGGGAATCTAATGACACATCTAAAATTGTCAAGGACGAAATAATTTTGTACGAAAGACCCGATTCGTGAACCATTCTTCTTCGCAGAGTTGTCGTTCTTTACACTCTCTTTATAGGAAGAGAGTGTTCATTCAAAGTAATTTTTCTTTAAAAACCAGTTTTATCTCAGTTTGTTCTTTTCTTCATTTGTTTCGAACCAAATAAACATTTTAAATCAACTACAATTAACTATTTGTAAGTGAGTGTAAAGAACGGCTCTCTGCAAAGGAGATTGATCTATGCCGTCGGTATTCGCTAGTCACGTGATCAACAGTGTTAGCTTAGAAACAGATCATATTTTAGATATACATAATTAAAGGTATTCTTCACAAATCAAGACATCTCTTTGAACATAAAAATAACATTCAGTAAGTTAAAATTGCTATTAAATGTAGAATTCGAGGTGATTTATATCTCGATATTGACACATAACAGTCTGCTGCAAGTCTAATAGGGACTGTTTTGTCTTCGTAAATAAAACAAAAAAATATAAATGCGAGTCAAAATAAAGAAACGCAAATACTTAAAACATCGGAATATTTATTTCATTTTAGATGTGTCATACCTTGGTGTTTTTAAACAAACGCAATTGTAATATGTTCAAGACATTTAAATATATATATTTTTAATGATAACTTGTCCTCCCATGTCATTTCAGAAAAGCTATTAAAAATATAAGACGCAGGCTTCTGCCTGGCGACTAATTACTAGCTACAACATTTGGTGGGTTTATATAATGATATATTACTAGCTACAACATTCGGTGGGTTTATATAATGATATATAACTAGCTACAACATTCGGTGGGTTTATATAATGATATATTACTAGCTGCAACATTCGGTGGGTTTATATAATGATCTATTACTATCTACAACATTCGGTGGGTTTATATAGTGATATATTACTAACTACAACATTCCGTGAGTTTATATCATGATATATTACTAGCTACAACATTCGGTGGGTTTATATAATGATATATTACTAGCTACAACATTCGGTGGGTTTATATAATGATATATTACTAGCTACAACATTCGGTGGGTTTATATAATGATATATTACTAGCTACAACATTCAGTGAGTTTATATAGTTATATATTACTATCTACAACATTCGAGACCGACATTGATAGGGTTTGTTGTTACTGTATTGCTAGCTACAACAATCGAGGCCGACATTCGGAGGGTTTATATAATAATAATAATTTATTATATTACTAGCTACAACATTCAAGGCCAACATTCAGTTGGTTTGTTGTTACTGTATTGCTAGCTACAACATTCAAGGCCGACATTCGGTGGGTTTTAGTTCCTGTATTGCTAGCTACAACATTCCGTGGGTTTATATAATAATGAATAACTAGCTACAACATTCAAGGCCGACATTCGGTGGGTTTTTGTTCCTGTATTGCTAGCTACAACATTCCGCGGGTTTATATACTAATGTATAACTAGCTACAACATTCAAGGCCGACATTCGGTGGGTTTTTGTTCCTGTATTGCTAGCTACAACATTCCGTGGGTTTATATGATAATGTATTGCTAGCTACAACATTCAAGGGCGACATTCGGTGGGTTTGAGTTCCTGTATTGCTAGCTACAACATTCCGTGGGTTTATGTTATAACTAGATTCAACATTCGAGGTCGACATTCATAGGGTTTATATACTAATTTATTACTAGCTAGCAAATTCGAAGCCGACATTCGGTGGGTTTATATGGTAATGTATTACGAGCTACAACATTCGAAGCCGACGTTCGGTGGGTTTACATAATAATGAATTACGAGCTACAACATTCGAGATCGACTTCGGTGGGTTTATATAATAATGTATTACGAGCTACAACATTCGAGATCGACTTCGGTGGGTTTATATAATTATGTATTACGAGCTACAACATTCGAGATCGACTTCGGTGGGTTTATATAATAATGTATTACTAGCTATAACATTCGAGATCGACTTCGGTGAGTTTATATAATAATGTATTGCGATCTACAACACTCGGGGCCGACATTCGTTTGGTTTATATACTAATGTATTACAAGCTACAGCATTCGGTAGGTTTATATGATAATGTACTGCGATCTACATCATTCGAGGTAGACATTCGTTTGGTTTATATAATAATATATTGCGATCTACAACATTCGAGGCCGACATTCGGTAGGTTTATATGATACAGTTTTGCGACCTACAACATTCGAGGCCGACGTTGGGTAGGTTTATAAAATAATGTATTGCGATCTAAATCATTCGAGGCTTTATATTATAATGTATTGCGATCTACAACAATCGAGGCCGACATTCGTTTGGTTTATATACTAATGTATTACAAGCTACAGCATTCGGTAGGTTTATATGATAATGTAGTGCGATCTACAACCTTCGAGGTAGACATTCGTTTGGTTTATATAATAATATATTGCGATCTACAACATTCGAGGCCGACATTCGGTAGGTTTATATGATAGTTTTGCGACCTACAACATTCGAGGCCGACGTTCGGTAGGTTTATAAAATAATGTATTGCGATCTAAATCATTCGAGATTTTATATTATAATGTATTGCGATCTACAACATTCGAGGCCGACATTCGTTGGGCTCATATAATAAATAATATTACGATCAGAGTGGTTGTTGGTTGAACATTCCCAAAGGTTGGTTTACCCGTGGAGCTAGTCATATACATCTCTGTGTGCTACGCAACTAGCGCGTGTCTCAGGTCAAGCTGTTCCGTGTAACTGTATATGGAGTAAATTATAGCGAAGGGAATTGTGGCCGCAACTATATTGGATATTGATATTGATTTTTTTGTGTGTGAATTTTCATGGTAATTATCGTTTTTGACGCCGCGTGGAAGCGCGGCGTCAGTATGGGATAGGTTTTAATTTTGTACCATGGGGTGACGTAATCGAAAAGGGAGAAACCAACAAATATTATTGTAAAGAAAAACTCTGTAATATGTTTGAAAAAACAGTCTTTATGATTGAATAAATTATATTAACTGATTTAAGAACAAACAAGATACAAAATATGTACATCGTTTACCGTTATTACAAAACTTTAGACACATTTAAATTGTTTTTAATAACTGTTCCCCAACTAACTAGGCTAAGCTTTTTTTATGAGTTGGTTTACGGATTTCACTAGGCCACGCTTTTTAAATTGTTTGGTTTACTGCTCTGACGACTATTCATCAAAGCTCAGAAAAAAGATTCGGGTGATGTTTTTTCCTATTTATTTCTGTTGTATTACTAAACTTAAAACGTTCCTCCCCATACAGTTGTTCATTCAGACCATTGTATTCTTGCTATATGCCGACTATACAAGAGAACTTTTTCTTTTAATTTCATAAATGCTTAATTTTGATATTAAATATCTTTAAACTCGTTAGAATTATTTGTATTTTTTGTTTATATACTCTAGTCTTTTGTTATCATACTTCTGCTCAACTGGAAGGCGAATAGACTTCCCTCTCTCCTTCCAAAGCTTGTGTCACACTTGACTTATAACTAGAGGCATTAACACTTAAGTTATTATCTGTTAATATTTCAGTATCTATGTTTTTTGTTTATCTAATTGATCTAGTAAGAGCAGATTTAAAATTAAGAAACTTCAGCTTGTATGACACTTTATTGTTGCAGTCAATGTTAATCAAACGGTAAACCAAATGGTTTAAAGACTAAACTTTACATGCTGAATATCACATAGATCCTAGCATATAAAATGAAAAATCCCTACGTCAAAATGGACCCTTTTTGCTCTTGAGCAATAAAGGAACATCTTGGCCTTCTTGTTTAAGATAAAGGTACATTTGGCCTTCTTGTTCAAAATATTTATATCCTGTCCGTTTGCACAGGTTATTTAAATGTATTGAACTGCATCTGCTTCCCTTTAAGTCATGCTTTAAAATCATGCGCGGCGTCTTTGATGCTTAGCATCAAAATTCGTCTTGTTATTTAATGGAATATGCCAATCTCGGGGATACCGCGCCGATTTTATTAGGTCAACATACTAACACATGCTCCCAGTGCCGTCTGCTTTGAAAACAGCCAACGAAACAATTTCATTGTGGATATTATGGGAAACGTGTCCTTTTGTGCAATTTTACCTTATTCTGTAATGTTTTAAAACATCGTCTGCAAATCTGGTATGTGATGTCTGTATCAGGAAAACATTATATTCAGCAGCCATTTTTACTATTCTATCAATTTGGAAGATACACAATTCATATGTTTTTAATATAAAATAACTTTTAAACCCATCGGCTTATTAATGGTCATGTTAGAGGGGGGAGTCAAATGTCATTGTTCACAACAGCATCTCATTTATAACCAGACCAAAACTTCCCTGTAGTAGAACACGCGTGTATAAATCTGATGACAGGCTAGTACTGGTCGCCTCAGATTGACCGTTACTTCAGCCAACTAAATGTTCCACTATGATCCGTTAGTCAGGTATAACGACAATTTGGCAGCAGAACCAATCGTTGGTTCCCATGTGCAATCTGGTTGGACTAAACAAGAGCACCACAAGCGGATACCATCGCTCCTGACAGTATTTTATTAATTGGGTCGAAGATATATGTCAGTTACCCAATGTTTCTACATGACACACGGTCTTCCCAAGATGCATGATAAATCCAGGAGCGATAGCACAGGGGATGTGGCCCAGACAAGCGTTTTCTTTAAATGGGGGCAGAGGTCAAGGTGACCTAATGTTGGTATGCAGCACACCTATCATCGCTTTGCTGCAGAACTCGTTTGGAACGTGCAAGAAACATTGCCTGAAATAAAATTATATATCATTCACACGAGTCAAAAATCCATGGTCAAAGTGGCCTCATTGTGAAACGTGACGCTTTCACAGCCCTGGTGTATCTGTACCAGCTCTATGTTTTATAGTAAAGATGTAGCTGGGACAATAACTTTCTTCGAGTGGGTCAACTCATTTTGGTATGCAACCTACCCTCTTCTCAAGATGTTTTATTGTTTATACCAAATAAGGTATATGTGGTATGAACATACACATGTTACAGTTTACGAAATATAAGAAAGTTTGCAAAAAAGCAAATACAAGGAAATTACCACATATATTTATTCAATAAATAATAACAAATGAATGCACTGATCTCTATGGATTAATTAACAAATGAATCATATAGTACACCAAGTATCTATCTCATTATACAACAGTATATACAATAATTAATGGTGAGCTTGCTGATTTTATACATAGAAAGAGTAAGAAAATGTAAATATTACAAACAAATTCCATGTTCAACCTATGTTAATTTTAATTTAACCCTTTCCAAATTGTTTCCATTAGCCACAATGCTCTCATTCCTGTTCAACCTTTATACTTGCATTTTTAGCTTTACCTTGATGATTTCTGAGGTTGTCAGCTGCACATGAGAAATGGTAAATTTAGGATTTACAAATAAGATACAGCTGACCCATTTAAATGAATATGTTGTCTTTTCAACAGAATACTTTCAGAAAACCTGGAATGGGGAGAGAGAGAGAGAGAAAGTTCTAAGTAATTTTCATATCCTGCAATTTCATTATTACCAACTATGTTTAACTTTTAAAATTCCCAAGAATCTACTCATTATAAAGTGGGTTTTAATGAGAACATTTAAAACTAGAACTATCACTGAAGATGATAAATACCCCCTAAACAGCACCTTGATCTACACCATAACTTAATAAGTAAAAGGGCCATAACTCTGTAAAATAACATGCAATTGTAACCCCTTTAGGATATGCACATCTCCTCTTGGTATAGAAGCTTCATGTAACACTTTATTGAATTCCACCCAGTGGTTTGTAAGAAATAGGCCGGACAAAATATGGCTTCCGACCGACAGAAAGACAGCCCGACACAGTGACTCCTATATACCCCCTCTTCTTAGAAGGGGGGGTATAATTAGCACACTTGCACCATTCATGCTTCAAAAGCAGTCTGTTATTGAGATGTCAAAGGTTTTCTACATCAGAGAATTAGTTAATTTTAACAGTGAACAACTATTCAGCACGAAATTAGTCTAGGCAGACCCTATCTTTGTGACAGTGGCATGGCTCAAATGTGGAATGTAAGATTTACATGTACATATAAAAATTAAAATCAAGGAAGTCCAAACATTTATTTATTCATACTTGGACATTAGAATACGAATTGTGTCCCTTCCTTTAACAGACATCATTGTTAGCTGTGAAAACTTTTATTCTTTCAAGGTATGATAAAGTTTTTAAAATATAAATCAAATTATATTTATTTAAGTCTTAAGAGACAGTAAAGTTATTGAAAAATTGCTACAAACCGTATTTTTGTTTTGATTATGTGAGAATTACTTGTAAAATATAGCCAGAATTCAGTCTGTATTTACACATGATTTTCACACTTTGATGGAAAATGCACATTTCAAATCTCCTCAACATAGTTTTGGAGATATGACTCAAAACATTTTTGTTTTAGCCAAGAAAGGGCATCTCTTAATAAAATAGATATCGCAATTAAACTTCTGAGTGTTTAGCACAAACTGTAAATACATACATTCATTTGATATTAAATAATACAAACCTATACAGTATGACTCAGAAATAATTCTCAGGTTTTTACATCCGTTAAAGAGGAATATTTCTGTCCAAATCTGATGGAATCTAACCTGTAACAGTATGGTCACCAGTGAATAATGGGGATAGTAGTAACCGTACACAATTTCATCATCAGCTATTTATAACTAACTAACTAACGGATTTTACATCAATCAAAGAGCAAGTTATTTATAACTAACTAATTTTGTTTCGATCAAAGAGAAACAACTCTTATATACCTGACTTAGATAAACTCTTGTAAATACACTGAAGCATTATAATGTCATATATAGCTAATATTCAAATAAAGTTTAAAACAGAACAGATGTATTACAATCAAATAATGTTTCACCCAGTCCCACATACAGCAAATCTGCAGTAGACGACAATGAAAATATCTTTGCAGTCATAGACAACCCCTATAAATGAAAGTAGAATTGTTTGATAGGGTTGTAAACATTGGGGTAAAAGGGGAAGTTGCTCATTATTAGCATTTCCTCCATTTGCCATATGTTTTCATAAGTTCTCTGCAGCAGATGTGTAAAAATGTGTGTGCAAGTTAAACCTTTCCCTCATATAGATGCTTTCTGACGCCTCTGCAGCAGATGGCTTTTTGAAAACATAGTGACAAAAGAAGAAATTGCACAAAACGTGCAATTTCTCCTTTTGCCACAATGTTTTCCACTTTTTGTTATAGGTCATTCAATTATGGAGATTTTCTATGTTTTGACAAAATACGTTCAAAGTCGTCTGCTGCAGAATTGTCGTATGAGGGAAAGGGTTAATAGACAGTCAATGATTGATCTCCCTAATTGTGCCATCATTGAAACTATTCTCAGGAAAGACAATGATACAAGTTAAATGCAACTGTACATAACTCAATGGTAAATCTTAAGGTGGGAGATTGTTAGGTGGGATTATATGTAAAATATAATTGCTGTTTTTATCCTGCATAAAACAGGCACTAGATCCACAAACTCAGAACTATCACCGATTCCATTGCATTGGTATGATCATAAACCATGCTCGAGGTATTTATTGGGACAAGTTATTCCCATGTGTTAAGTTTGATTTCAATATAATTTTTGAACTGATGATCTCAAATCAATAGAGGTCAAACCAATCCTCTTTGCCAAGTTTAAGTAATGTAGGCCTAAGCATTACACAAAAATCAATCGGTCAAAAACTACCGACGGATGGACTGACCAACCGAGATAGATGTGCAAAGTAATATAAAATTACTTGAATTATGTGAACATTTTCTTTTCCCAGGATTCCCAGTCTATCGTATGATTAATCTAGATTTCGTCATTCTTTTCTCAAGCTACTTTAAATTTGAAAGAGCTTAAAAACTACATTTTATTCTAGATTTGAACTCATTGCAGGAAAAATAGAAATTAAATTTTTACTTGTCCTTTTTGCGTAATTTCTACTTTTCTAACAATGTGTTCAAAAGTTGTCAGCTATAGATGTATTTAATATTGTCTGCATCAGTTAAAAGGTCAAGAATAGTAAAAATGTGAGAAAACTTTAACAAATGCATATTGAAATTGAAATTAAATACAGCAATTCTTACTCCATTATCTTATTATGCTAATTTTAATTTAAAAAATTTGTAATAATCTGAAGGAAAGAGTATAGTGTTAAACAAGCCAGTGAACCTAAACAAGAATTTAAGAAAAGTGTAGAAAATATTGCCAATAGAATAAAATTAACTAATGTGCAACTTTTATTTTACCTTGAATGACCTTAAAAATATCATAGGAATTAAACAGTCGGGAATGTTCTCATTAAACATTGGCCTATATATGTCAAGGCTCTTTAACCCTTTCCCACTTGTAGATGCATTCTGACGCATCTGCAGCAAACGATTTTTGAAAACATGGTGACAAAGGGAAAAATTGCTCAAAGCGAACAATTTCACATTTTGCCACAAGGTTTTCAACTTTTTTTCAGTAATTACACTTTCGTTTATAGAGAGATTTACTATGTTCTTGCATAATTGTTATCGAAGTCAACTGCTGCAGTTTTATTGTATGAGGGAAAGGGTTAACAATAGAACAGAACTAGATCATCAGCACATAGAAATACATTGCTATCTATACAGTGCCCAGGATAAAAGGCTCTTTACAAACAATGACCAGCTTTGTCCAAACAAAAGTAATAAAATCAACAAACACAAAAGCATGGGTATGAATCCTGTCCCACATGTTGATGTTTTCTGACACCACAGCAGCAGATGACTTTTGAAAATATTGTCACCAAAGGAGATATTGCTCAGATTAAGAAATTTCTCCTTTTGCTACAGTTTTCAACTCTACTTAATACTTTCATTTAAAGAGATTTTCCATATTTTTGTGGGTACATTTCAAAATCATCTACTGCAAACTTGTTGTAAGTGGGAATGGGTTAACCCTTTCCCTCATAGTCGCTTTCGGACGCGCAATTTCTCCTTTTGCCACAATGTTTTCCACTTTTAGTCATAGGTCATCCATTCAATTATAGCTTTTCTAATTTTTGACAAAATATGTTCAAAGACGTCTGCTGCAGAATTGTCGTATGAGGGAAAGGGTTAAAGCTGTGATCAGACGTCTGCGATATTAGTGACAAGGTGCCCCTATGTAGGATTATTACAAGTCTTGGCTGGAGAACAGTTATCCTGGGCCTTTTTATAAAAGACAAATTTACGACCATTTCACCAGGAAATATCATTCAATAAACATTAACCTTTTCCCACCAGCAAACAACTTTTGATAACATTGTGACAAAGGGATAAATTGATTTAAATGAGCAATTTCTCCTTTTGCCACAATTTTTTTTCCAGTAATTATACCAACTATTATAGAGATTTTCCATGTTTTTAAGTAGACATTTTTAAAGTCGGCTGCTACAGATTTGTCGTATGTGGGGAGGGTTAACAAAGAAACAAGATCGTCATTTGTGACAAGGACACTCAAAATACAATTCCCTGCTTAATCTCAAGGTAAACTATTTATCAAAAATCTTGGTCCACAATTGTAAAGTCAGCTCAAACTATTCAGTGAAACTATTCTATGATTACAAAAAACATATGGCCTGCAAATATGTGAGCAAGTGAAAGTGTGAAGGACTGACAGACAATGGAGTGATCCCTAAGGCAACGCAAAAATATCAATAGTATAGCCATTAAGACACAGATCAAACAACATTTTTTATTATATTATTTTTTTTCTCCAACACTTTAGTTGTAAATGAGACATTGTATGAGAAACTACTCCTTTTCATCAAATGTTTTCAATTCTGTATAATAGTTCTATCTCCAGATGTAATATAACAATAATTTTGTTCTTGCTTTCAAAAGCAGATGCTGCACCCCCTGTGTCCACAGATGCTTCTGCAGCAGTTGAATTTTGAAATACTCAGAATGCAAATTTCTCCTTTAACCACAAAGTTTCCAACCCTATTCAATAGTTAAACATTCATTTGTAGAGATTTTCGATATTTTAGTATGGATGTTTTCAAAATCATTTGCTGCAGATTTGGATTAAAAACAATATAAGTAAATTGTTAGATATAAGTCAGACCATGTTATCAATAAAAGATTTCTTTGATAAATTACAGATTCATATTTTTTTTATACCTACATTTCAAAATTGTCAGCTAACCTTTTAACTGGACTTAGCATTATAATAACAGCTTTACATACAACAATCATGCATTAAAAAGTATTTCTGATATGTAATTTAAAGTCTCATGATGCAATAAAAAGGTCCACATTGTATCTTCATTATCACAATTAATATTAATCTGATACAATATATTTTTTGTCTCTGCAATGAAACAATTCAGGAAAAATGTAATCATATATACTTTTGGAAGTATTCAATACACATTTGAAATCATTGTAGGTTAAAAACAAATTGTTTCCTTTTTAACAATGTTTTAAGAAGTCCTCAGAGCTTTATTGTAGAGATATACATTACAGGGGTCCAGATAAGATAGGGTTTACAGCTCTTTTCCCCACAATATCTTTCTTATTATCAAACCAAACCCTATGATGTGGGTACTCAAAAGAATTGTCTCACTGAGACGATTCTTTTGAGTACCCACAACATAGGGTTAGTGTCAAATAAGGATTTTAGAACATGCAAAACGCCCCTTATCTAGAGCTGTGTAATTTATAAAATTGCAAAGTTGTCCGTATCTAAGCAAGGATTAAATTAGATGCTCAGCTATGCAGCGAAGTTTTAATCCTGACCTTGATAAAGGTGACTTTTGAAATGTCTACAGCAGAATGATGACTTTTCTAACAAGGATAACGGAATATCAGGTAAGGGTTTAAACCTTTTAATGATGAATGTATAAATGAGCCTGTCCAGTTAAAATTTGGAGGAGTCCACACACAATTTTAAGAATATTCAGATAAAAATGTTTATATTAACCCTTTCCCTCATATAGACGCTTTCTGACGCCTCTGCAGCAGACGGCTTTTTGAAAACATAGTGACAAAAGAAGAAATTGCACAAAACGTGCAATTTCTTCTTTTGCCACAATGTTTTCCACTTTTTGTCATAGGTTATCCATTCAACTATGGAGATTTTCTATGTTTTGACAAAATAAGTTCAAAGTCGTCTGCTGCAGAATTGTCGTATGAGGGTAAGGGTTAAGCAACCAACAGTACAGAACCTGGTCAGCTGGCGTGGATGTGTTAGATGACATGGATCTATAATGGTGGCACAGGCTCCACAAAATACATTCCAGCAGTCGAAGAGTCAACCCTTTTTTCATATGTAGATGAAATTTTGACACAGCAGCAGCAAATGCCTTTTGAAATATTTTGGCAAAGTGAAAAATTACTTATGACGTCTTCTATTGATGTATGTGGGAATGTGTTCAATTCTAGCCAGTAGTAGACAATCTGTGGAAACTGATATCAGTCTTATCTGTCAACACAATAAAAACCTATTTGTCTGACTTAAACTCTTTAATCCATGTGAAGTGGAAACATCAATACCCTTGACTTCATGAAGGACAAGTTTGGTAAGGACTGGACGATGTTCTGAGCTTCCTCACTGATGTTGTCCACTTGATTGGCTGGTTGGAAGGTGGAGCTGGTCTTCAAATTGGCAAGAATATTCTCCAGGGGCTGTATGGCTGGTTTTGTGACATGAGAAAGGTCTGGTCCCAAAAACTCGGATTCCAGTTCTGAAATGTATACCATGAAACAATTGCCTTACATCCTGACCAAATAAGACATGCTACTTCAGATTCAGCCAAATTAAAGAAAATCTGAACACTGAGTGTGTAAAATGCATATTAAATGGGTTTTTTCTCTTAATGTATTTTAACCTTTTCAAACATACAGCAAAACTTAGTATGCATCATAAACCAACAAGGCAATAGCATGGAACATTTCTATAAAAGAACAAAAAATTATTGAATCGAGTTGATAACCATGTTTGATATTGGTTTAACACTGTTTTTAACAATTTTGCAGTCATATCACAATGGCCAGTTCACATACATACTCATACCAGTACTCCACTCAACAACTTTACCAAGCAACTTGCTGCCTTTCATAATATAATCACTTTTTCCCAAAATGCAATCAAAAGACATCTGCATGTGGGAAGGGCTAAAAAACAACTGTGGAGGAATATAAAACTTGGTTATACCTTTCCCACTTACAACAAATCTGCAGCAGACAATTTTGAAATGATCTTGGCAAATATATGGAATATATTTAATAATGCAAGATTAATCATTGAATAAAGTTGGAAACCTTGTGGCAAAAGGAGAAATTACTTGTTTTGAAGGCTTCCTAAAATATAAGTAAAGGTCATTTATACATAATTTGTTCAACTCCAAAATCATCACAGTTAATGATGCGTGGTCATCTATAGTCATGAGTTCTGCCTTTTGTTATACATGTGAAGTTTTTCAAAAGTCACAAAACCAACCCCTTTCCAAACATATTTATTGTATCCCAGCCAACAAATATTGGCAGAGAATTAAAAATAATGTCTCTTTTCCTAAAATGACACAACCTTCAATAAAAAGCATTTACTTTGTCCTTATTTTTCCTTTTTTTCAAAACAAATTTATTAGTTAGGTATATTAATCTAAAAAATACAAATCTATGTCAAAGAATGATGTACACACCTATTTACAACAAGAGTTACAAAGCCATTGTTCAGTCTCAGTCCAAGGGACATAACTTTATAAAATACTTGAAGAATATAGAACAAAAAAGTGATAAGACCTTATTTCTTCATCCCCTTTGTATTGAGCAGAATGGGAGGGGGGGTCACTTGACAAATGGATTCTCTGAAGAGGCCTGACAAGAGAAAACTGGACTGTTTCCTATAAGCTCTTTTTTCATGTCCATTTAAATCTAGAACCAATTATGCACACTCAATATTCTTCAAACTACTGTATCAGTAAAAGTAATATCCTTTCCTAAAAATCTGCAGCAGATGATTTGGAAACATCTCGACAAAAAGTTGCTTAACTTAATAATAATTAATTCATTTGAAAACATTTTTTTTTATGAGCAGTTTCTGCTGTTTGTCACAATGTTTATAAGTGTCAGAACGTGTCCATATATGGAGTTTGTTAATGTTGACTCAAACACATTATAACTCTTCAGAACATCTGATGACAAGATAGAATACAGTGACAAGAAAAGGTAAGGGTTTGAGCCAGTAGAAATAAAGATACGAATAATTTTTACATTATTTCATATGTTAACTTGATCTTGGTTAAAACTGTTTGCATAAATCCTAATCTACACGTAGAAGGTGTTTCTATCTCAAGATCAGCAATATTTTGAAAACATTGTTGCAAAAGGTGAAACTACTAAAAATTTCTCCATTTAACACAATGTTTTTAACTCTGTACAGTAAATATTCTTCATTTATGACATTTTTCCAGAGATGCTTTCAAAGTCCGAGTTGTTGCAAGTGGGAAAGGGTTAAAACTGTATTGTGATATGCTCATTAAGTTGATGTAGTTTTTTTAACAAATGTTCAGACTTTAGTCCTGACTACCTGAGTAATGACAATGCACACATTTCTATAAATGATAATACATGCTTTAAAATGATAGGCTGACACAAGTAGAATAAACTTCTCATTTAATAGTCATAGCTATTCTAACACAATACAATGTGAAATAATGGAAAATGAGATATTTGTGAATTGTCAGATCCCCAAATTGTGAGCATGCATTCTAAATGCAATACAAAATTTAAAGTAAGAATCATATAGAAAAAGATTTAAAAGTATAATTCAACATGCATTTATATCTAGAATTTATTTAGTTTGGTTTCTGCAGCAGATAATTGTTGAAAACATTATCAGAAAAGAAGAATAGCTCATAACTTTAATTTCATATTGCCCATAGTTTCTTCATAGCAGAAAACTCCATTATTATCATAAGCTATAGCAGATGTAAAAGTAATTGATTTCTAAAGATAGCCATTAAAGAAGAGACAAATAGATACTTTAGGGGGGTAAACAAATAATATCCACTTCTTTATCATATGTAATTAAGTTAGTTTTTTTTTCAATTTGAAAAAATGAAAAATCATAAAAACAAAATGTAAACCAGTTACTAAAGTATTGAAGATTATACAGAAGCTCAATTCTGATTATTTAAGTTTCGACCTTGAAGTTTGTCATTGACCTTCCAACAAAGAGAAGTATAAATTTAACCCATTTTAACCCACATACAGACATTTGTTCATGCCTCTGCAACATTCAACCTTTTAAAACCTTGTGTCAAAAGGAAAAATTGCTCTTGATGAGCAATCTGTCCTTTTTTCACAATATTTTTGACTCTATTCAATAATTAAATATCACTTACAGATTTTAGATAGTTTGGTCCAGATGTTTAAAAGTCATCTACGTCAGATTTGTTGTACGTGGGAAAGGGCTTAGTATGTGCATAATTTGCTCAGTGCACTAAATACACACTGCAAGTTTCATGAACCTAGATATTCTATATCTGAAGTAATAGTATAATCTAGTTATTGAGACACACAGATAGATAGAGGATGGAACTATAGCCCCTTTCTTTGTAATTGGTAGGGGACTAAAAAAAACGCAAAGAAAAAGAAGACACACAATACATACCACTACTTTTTGTGGACTGGTCCTGAATAAGAAAATCCAAATTCAAAGTTTTATTGTTTGCTGAAAGAGAAAGAAACACACAGTCCAAATAACATTGAATATCTCATTGACCCCTCCCTTGATACAGACAACTTTTGAAAAGGAGATAATATTTCTCATTATGAACCAACAGATTAAATGTCTTCATTTCCCACATGTTTTCATAAGTAAAATGCTCTCAGCATCAGAAAAATTGTTGATATCATGTTCAGAGCCAGATTTCTTAAACATTTTCCAGTCTCCCAAACTTCTCTTATTGACATGTCTTTATATATAATTAATCCTTCCCACTTGCATATACATTTTTTCCAACATTGTGGTGAAAGGAGATTTGCTCAAAATGAGCAATTTCTCCTTTTGTCATAATCTTTCCAACTTTATTCAATAGTTATTCATGTAGTTTCATTTATAGAGATCTGCCATAAGTTTTACTAGAGGCTGCAGGTTTGTTGTACATAGAAAGGATGAATGAAAATGATGATAGTTTTGCTATGTTAAGCCATTACTATCCTCAGGATGTATACAAGATGCTTGTTTAACTAAATGGCAAACAGAAAAGATCCAGATATGACTGCAAGGAGGCACAGGCTGATCTGATTTACACATGATCACAAAATACCAGAGGTAAGTTTTCCTGAGATCATGGCTCGTATGCTTCCCTATTGGGAAGCATAACAAAGAACTTTTGAAAGCAGTGAATTCTCTATTAACAAAAACATTGAAAGATTTTGTTTACAATGTGTTTCTGCCTTTTAGGACTGCTGTAGTGATTGCCTTTCCAAAGCAAGAAGTCAAACGGAGCAGTTTCATCTCTTCCAAAAATCATTCTTTTTAACTTCTAGGTTTTACATTCTTTTTGTTTTAATTTAGACCAGTACAAAAATATGTAATATCAGTCATGGGGTTATCAACTCTCTATAAGTGACAAGCATGGCTTTTCAGGCTTTTTCAGCTAACTTACCTTGAAAATATCAAAAATAGGAAAAACTACTGAAAACAGGCACTATATATAATTTACATAATTTTAGAAAACGCTGTCAGTATCACGAGAAATATTTAATGCTGCCATTTCCTTTTTAATTCATGAAAAATATTTTCCATGACATTTTAAAATAGAAATTATTTTCCAAAATAGAAATTTCATTTGTTAAGTTTATAAACTGATTTCTTCAGGCATTTTAGTAATAACAAGCAATTTTGCTGAATTGATATCCCCCCGCCAATGATGGCTTGTTTGTAAATGAAGGCCTTTATGTTGAATGTGCAATTGACCTGCAATAACTTATTCACACAAATACAAGGGGTATGAACAGAAATTGAGACAGATAAACATATTCTTCCTGAAAGAATAAAATAACAACACTGGTTTTATAAACAACTTTATTAAACTAAGAGTGTGAAATAAAGACATTTTTTCATAATTAAATCCCAAAGGAAAATATGAAAACAAGTTTTTGCTACTTTAAAAAACGGTGACACAAGTGCAATAGCTCCCTTTATTAATTTTTTTCCCTTAAATCAACGGCAATAACTCGAAAGAAAATTTACCAATCCAAAACAAGAGCGCCAAATGTCACAAAATACGCCCGTCCTGTATAGTGATAATTGTTATTGAGCTGACAAGACCAATTTTAGGTAATTTCTATAATTAAAGGGCGATAACTCTTGATTGACTAAAGGGATATGGCTAGTTATCAAACTTGTTGATGATTGGACAAAGGTTTCTAAAGTTATTGAGCTGACAAGACCAATTTTGGTTAATTTCTATAATTAAAGGGCGATAACTCTTGATTGACTAAAAGCGATATGGCTAGTTATGGAACTTGTCCGAGATATTATGCCAATACACATTGTGACAAAATTTGGTGATGATTGGACACAGGTTTCTAAAGTTATTGAGCTGACAAGACCAATTTTGGGCAATTTCTATAATTAAAGGGTGATAACTCTTGATTGACTAAAGAGAGATGGCTAGTTATCGAACTTGTTCGAGATATTATCCCAATACACATTCTGACAAAATTTGGTGATGATTGGACAAAGGCTTTTAAAGTTATTGAGCTGACAAGACGAATTTTGGTTAATTTCTATAATTAAAGGCGATAACTCTTGATTGACTGAAGCGATATCGCTAGTTATCGAACTTGTCCGAGATATTATCCCAATACACATTCTGACAAAATTTGGTGATGATTGGACAAAGGCTTCTAAAGATATTGAGCTGACAAGACCAATTTTGGGTAATTTCTATAATTAAAGGGCGATAACTCTTGATTGACTAAAGCGATATGGCTAGTTATCGAACTTGTCTGAGATATTATGCCAATACACATTGTGACAAAATTTGGTGAGGATTGAACAAAGGCTTCTAAAGTTATTGAGCTGACAACATACTGGAAGCCGCCCGTACGCCGCAGGTAAAACTATAATACGATCGCGTATAAAAACAATTGACGGGCATCATCCCAGTATGCTGGTTCATATTTATTTCAAGTTTCATGAAATTCTACCAGCTAGTTACTGAGAAATGGCTGCGGACGTGGATGTTTTCAATATATCAAGGGCAATAAATCTAAGGAAAATTGACCAATCCAAAAAAACATGGATGTGTGCGTGACGGACCTACGCACACACAGACAGCGCCATTTCAATATCCCCCTCCCTGAAATCAGGCGGGGGATAAAAAGTATTAACTGTCTTATTAGGTAATGGGTTTAAGCCTATTTTATCTGATTTACCTTCTAAAGGGTTTGTTAGTCCACTACTTGTCCAATCAAACTGAGCTGGTGGGATAGTTTCCTGTAAAGACACAAATCAAGAAAGTGGACATAATTACACAACATCATGTTAAAAACAAGAACTCATAAATTATACTCAACATCTGCTTAATCCTTTCCCTTATACAGCAAATCTACAACTATAAAAATGTCTACTAAAAAATATGAGAAATTCTATAATTGTAGGTATATATTACTGACAAAAGCTGAATACATTGTGGCAAAGAGAGAAATTGCTTGTTTTAACCCTTTCCCACCTGCAGACGCATTTTAACGCAATAGCTGCAGACGACTTTTGAAAACATTGTGGCCAAAGGTGAAATTGCTCATGATCAATTTCACCTTTGGCCACAATGTTTTCCACTTTTATTCATTGGTTATCCATTTAATTATAGAGATTTTCCATTTTTTGACAAAATATGTTCAAAGTCGTCTGCTGCAAATAAGTTGTATGTGGGAAAGGGTTAAGCAATTTCTCCTTTTATCACAATGTTTTCAAATGATGTCTGCTGCAGATGTGTCAAAATTCATTCTATAGGTGGGAAAGGGTTAACAAAATGATAAACAGATGTATAATTTTGATATATATTGCCAACTTTCAATGATTATCTCCTTTTTCTTAATGTTTTCAAAAGTATTCTGTTGCGGTTATAAAAGTCATGTATAATATCTGGTCATACTAGTTTTACTACAACTAACCATGCATGTGTTTCCCGGCTTTTTCACACTAGTACTCAACACAATATTCTTCTCAGGCAACTGGCTAGTATACCACATGGACAATTTAGTCAATTTGCAGAAGATGAATGACAATAACCGCAAAGACTTCTGTCATTCATTGGAAAAAAATAAAAGGCCAAGTTTGGATTCAAATTCACAAACCCTGGATTAATAGCCATTGTCATTATCAACTGAACTATCATGACTTAACTTCTTACTTTAACTTTTTCCCGCATGCAACAAATCTGCAGCAGACGACTTTAAACACATCTGGACAAACAGGTGAAAAATCTCCATAATTGAGAGTTGAATTTTTAAATAGAGTTGAAAACATTGTGACCAAAGGAGAAATTGAGCAATTTCGCCTTTTGTCACAAATTCAAAAGTCGTCTGCTGTAGATGCGCCAAAATTTGTCAGTAAGTGGGAAAGGGTTAAGATATAGGATAACAGTTATACATGTATACAGTACCTACATGTATACAGTACCTCAACAAGAGGAAGAATACTTTTGATAAGAAGACAATACATGTTTGGAAACAATTCTACAGTTCAGAAAGTATCTGCTGCTAAGAATTCTGTCAATATATCAGAGGGTGCTCTGTGCTACTAAACACAGGTAAAGAATAAGGTTAACACATTTCCTCATATAGACTCTTTCTGACACCTCTGCAGCAGACAGCTTTTTGAAAACATTGTGACAAAATAAGAAATTGCTCAAAACAAGCAATTTCTTCCTTTGCCACAATGTTTTCCACTTTTAGTCAAAGATTTATCCATTCAATTATAGAGATTTTCTATTTTTTGACAAAACATATTGAAAGTCATCTGCTGCAGAATTGTTGTAAGTGAGAAAGTGTTAACATGTGAACTAGCCTCTAGCAGGTTGAAGTATATATACATAGATATTACATGTAGTATGTATATATACATAGATATTACATGTAGTATGGCTACCTTATTTAATGGTATGGGTGTTTGAAACTTATTCTTTACAAAACCCAATAAAACTGACAGAGAGTTCCTGATGAGTCTATGGTGAGACAATGCAGTTTGGAAAGACCGTTCCCATTGAAACACTCATATTGTAGAAATATAACATGCAAGATTAGATGATTGAATCTAGCCAATACCTGAATGACAACATAACCCGTTCGTTCCATGATATGCTGTTTTCAGAGTTGTCCGCATTGAAATTAGCTGAACAAAATATTTGACATCTAGGAGGTCTGAACACATCATGGAAAAACGAAAATGTGCTTAATTTGATTTTTCCCGAATGTTTTTAAAAGGTCTCTGCTAAAGAAGCATCAAAAGTCATCTGTATCAGGGAAAGGTAATGTTAACAGTACAAAGGCATCATTTACCCTTTCCCTCATATAGACGCTTTCTGACGCCTCTGCAGCAGACAGCTTTTTTAAAACATAGTGACAAAAGAAGAAATTGCACAAAACGTGCAATTTCTCCTTTTGCCACAATGTTTTCCACTTTTTGTCATAATTGAATGTTTTGCCAAAATACATTCAAAGTCATCTGCTGCAGAATTGTTGTATGAGGGAAAGGGTTAAAAGCTCACAAAGTGACATTCACAAAAACAAAACGCTACTTTTATTGACAAACAATTCCATAATGTATATCTCTTTATTTAATTAGTGTCAGAACAAGACATTAAATCATACACATTCGCTTTGGCTATTACCTGTAACAGATATGACAGCTTTGGTGAAATACAGAAAGGATCCTAAACTAATACCCACAACTACAAATAATGATCAATATTTATCTCACAAATAATGATCAATATTTATCTCAAAGTATCGAAATTGTTGGTCAAGTACTTTTAAAGATATCTATAGACAAGATTGGTCAGATAGTCTTGCTCCTAATAACATATCCAAGGTGCAGAAACAACTCAACATAAACAATTTTCAAATTGATTTCCGGGCTTAAGGTTCGAAACATTTGCTACTTTAGGCAACAAACCATTTTAAGTCTTCCTGTCCAACAATATATTTGCAGCAGGCCATTGTGAAAACATGCAAGCAAAAATAGGAAACATTGCTATAAATGAAAGAAGAATTATAGATCAGAGTTGAAAACATTGTGGACAAAGGAGAAATCTCTCATAGTGAGAAATTCTTCTTTTGTAATAATGCTTTCAAAAGTCAACTGCTGCAGATGTGTTAAAATGTCTCTGCATGTGGTAGAGGGTTAAGTCTGAAATGCTTATTTATTCGTACGTTAAGAGCTATAACTCTAGTTTTAATTAATTGATCCTAAAGGTGGCAAAATTTTCCTTTCCTTAGAAGAGTCATAGATGTTAGTTCTGAGAAAAACAAACAATAATATTTGTTATTAGGGTTCTACCCCATTTTCAACATTATTCAAGTTATATCACAGTGACTGTTCACTTATTCATGATCCCTGGGTAAACAAACCAGTACTAGGCTTGGAAATGTGACTTGCTCAAGGGCACTCCAACATGACCGTCACTCCGCTGGGCATCACACCTGGGAGTCCCAGTTCCAAATCCATAACGCTAACCACTTGGCTAGGGCAGATTCCTCTAACATTTGTTATCGATTAGTAATACTACCATAGCCCTGTATGTGATACCCCAAAGCATGAATGCAACAAACCCCTTTACAAGTGATGTCACCAACTTCTAATAACCTTGATTATATCAAAGTCAACTATATCTAAACATGTAGCTGTTTTATCAAACTTATGTTCCCATTTGAAAACTATCAATACAATTGGCAACACATCACCCATTTGAGTCCAGGAACTGATTTACTGAAGCCTTTGCCACCTGTAACAGTATAGAGCAAGGGAAGCCGGTAGTTCCAAATAATCTGACAAGCCAGGGCAGCCGGCGGATTCAAACAATGTGACAAGCCAATGCAGCCGGCGGATTCAAACAATCTGACAAGCCTGATCTATACTGTTGACTGCTCAACTCAATATGAGCCGTTCAACTAGAAAACAAACATTATGGACTCTACGTAATGTATCAACCCCGATCAGCTTACGCAGGCTAATCTGGGCCGACACATTCTGTCTCAGGGGGGTAGAGGTATAAAGTAATGATTCCTGAAATAGAAAATCCACAGGTGGCGAAAAGTGTCTGTCCCGGTTAGCCTGCGTTGCATGCTTAGGCTGATCCGGATTGATACTTTATGCAGTCCACAATGTTGAATTTCTCGTGGAATGGCTCATATGTTTTATCTTATTATTCCTAGAATTGGCTATGGACTTTTATAAATGCAGAGCTTGACAAAATTAATTGTAGAAATATTGCAATGAAAGGGTTAAATAAGTTTCTTCAGTGAATAGATTTATTATGAGAAAATGGGTACACCTGTATCTGACAGTGTCTGTACTGTTTAACGGTGTAGAAAACTTCACACTGCTAATTGTCAAACAACATCTGTCTGGGTCAGTTCAAGTTTAAGAAAAGGAAACAAGACGGACAAGATAGCCCCAAACGATCGACAAGTAATAGTATAGTATATAACTGCTAATTACGGGAAACATTTTATATGGAGTTGGAAAGAAATTGCAAGGAAAAGACACTCAGTAAAGGACATCTCAGCAAGCTGCAGAAAGCAAAAAGTAATAAGGTCAAGATGAAAATGACCCCTTTCTTTTTTGTTTTTCAATAAATAAATATACCTCAAGCACTTGTTATGAAAGGTCACACAAGGAACAATTCTGCCAGACAGATTAAGATAAGAAGAATTTTAAAGTTTCTTCTGCCAAGATATCTTAAAATCTGATATTCAAACAGTGTAAACAAAAGCCAGACATGCTGTTTTCAACAAAGTTTTCTGGCATTGATATGTATTGTTTGCTTTGTTGATTGTAAATCAACATAGGCCTTGGTAAACTCCTGTTTTGGACAGGCAAATGTGTACAAGTCACGAATCTATGCTTATGTATTCATACATATAACATCAACATAATATTATCTCAAACCAATTACCAATTTGTAACAAAACATGCATTTCCAAACCGTTCCAGACAAGCGTTTGTTAGTAACAAATGTTCATTCAAACAACTCCTATTAACTTTCAAGTGACTTCTTTTCACCAATGTTCAGATGATTTGTTTTTGTGTAGACACATACAGCATATCAAGAGAATAATAAAACTCCCTATACAGTATGGGTTAACACTCAGTTGATGTAAAATGTAAAGAGTCCAAGTTACTTACAATTAATAGTATATATAGATATGTGGCAAGCTATTATATCATGTCACGTACTGCATCTTGTTTTACCCTTTCCCTCCCAAACACTTACAAAGTTGCATTTAAAGGCAATTATGTTTACCCTGCTTGAATGTCCTACTCACAAAATGTTTATAAAATTTTAAATAAACAATACACATGTATTAATTATCTATGATTACTTTTTTATGTAGGATTGAAGTCTTAACATAATTTGGACCAATTCAATTTCAATATATCTGTAGTAAACCATGCCTTTTCATACTTAATTCTGCACAGAATTCAATATATTGTCTTTACATGCTTTACACCTTCATCAAAAGAAGCTTGGCATGTTTATTAGGTCAAATACTTCAAATGAAATATTTACTGAAACTATTAACCGTTTCTCTCATACGACAATTCTGCAGCAGACGACTTTGAACGTATTTTGTCAAAACATAGAAAATCTCCATAATTAAATGGATAACCTATGACAAAAAGTGGAAAACATTGTGGCAAAAGGAGAAATTGCACGTTTTGTGCAATTTCTTTTTTTGTCACTATGTTTTCAAAAAGCCATCTGCTGCAGAGGCGTCAGAAAGTGTCTATATGAGGGAAAGGGTTAAGCTTCTGATAAAATAAAATATATCAGATCTTAATCATCCCTTTTTCACCAAAGATACCGATTTCATCATAAAATATTGTGTCTAAATAAATGTCACTTGTACAGACAGCAGAAATGAAGACAATTTCGAATGTTTGAGATAAATAACTCTAAAGACTTAGGAAAAGATAGAAATAGTGAAGTATGAAGTGAAGCATAAAGAAATTACCACAGCATGATCTTTTTTGAAAATAAATCATTAGAACTAAGATGTATATGGAAGGAAACCTAGCATCTTTATCTTCATAATAGATAAATATAATTTGTTATGAGGGAAAGGGTTAATGCTATCCAGTTAACGGTAAGGAGGAGAAGGCTCTTTACTTGCATTTTTGTTTGGCCTCCTGCTACCTTTGATCATCTGAAGAGCAAAATAATGGTCAACTAAACAGTAACTCTACCTACAAGCTAGGATCAAAGGAATAAACTGCAAACAAATAAGAATAAAAACAAATAAACAGAATCATGAAAATAACAAAAAAGCCTGTCTGTATGGTAAATTGTGACTTTTGCTAAGGGCTGTTCCAGGAAAATATGTATAGGGTACCACCTATCAAATTGTAATTATTTTTTTGGGCACCAATTTTAATTTTAATTATAGAAATACCCCCCACCCACCAAATAAAACAAGAGGGCCATGATGGCCCTGGAATCGCTCACCTGATTTTTTTTCTCACTTAAGCCATATAAGCCCTGGCCCCCTTCAGCCATAGTTTTCGAACAATCAACATGGCTTGAAGGAATCTGATAGAGGGTCACTTAAGGAACATTTCTACAAAATTATTTGAAAATTGGCCTGACACTTTCGGAGGCGAAGATTTTTTAAGTTTTACACTATAGCCATATAAGGCAAAATAGCCCCGCCCCCTGGCGGCCATGTTTTTCGACCAATCAACATGGCTTGAAGGAATTTTATAGAGGGTCATCCAAGGAACATTTCTACAAAATTATTTGAAAATCTGCCAACCAGTTTGGGAGAAGAAGAATTTTTTTTCCTTTCGTTGCCATGGAAACCAGAATTCTGCATGGATCCCAAAAATGTTAAGGAATTCTGGTGAGGACATTGAGAGGATGCTTTCTGTAAAGTTTCATCCCAGTTGACCCACCGGTTATAGAGGAGAAAATGTTGCCGGACGCCGGACATAGGGCGATCACAATAACTCACCTTGAGCACTTCGTGCACAGGTGAGCTAAAAATAAATGGAACTCTGTACAAAACATGTTTCTCCCGTTCATCAAAAAAACGACAACATTAGAGATGTGACGTCATTTCCGTAACACTTCATCTTGGCTTAAATTCGAATGGAGCGACGTCGTTTCCCGCAAAAAAAAGTGGTATCAACATAAAAGACCCCAAATTCCTATACATGAGCTATAGTCTCACTCAAATAAAGTGTAATTATTTATCAAACATTGTGGCAAAAGGATAACTTTCTCATAATGAGCAATTGTTTTTTTGGCGACAATCATTTCCTGAGTCGACTGCTGAAATGGCGACAGAAACCGTCTCTAATAGTGAAAGGGTTTAGCAGAAAATTGACCCTTACATAATTTGTTCCTGTCATATTAACTGGTTGAAAAAGGCAGTCGCCAGGTGACGTCTGAAAATGGCCGATATATTTGCTTCTTTTGCATAATGCAGGTGATCGATAAAGGATCATCTTGGCACTCTTGTTTTAACCTCGTTCATCATAAATGTATTCATTGATTTTCTGAAAGTCTTAACTTTATTATTTTCTGTTTGTAATAATAGAAGACAGCAATACTTTATTATTTTCTGTTCGTAATAATAGACGACAGCAATACGAATTCCAAACATGTTTTGATCATGCAAAAAACATGACATTAACATTTCTATCATCTAGTCAATTACTTATAAATCATTTTTTATGGCCAAAGTATGTTTGTTTACAATTATCTTAGGTTATTTCGTAAATAGGTAGCACCTATAGATATATTATTTATATATGCGTAATGGCAGAACAAAACAAAATGTCATTCAGATAGGTAAACTAAGTATAATAAAAATCAAACTTAAACTTAGCCCTTTCCAACATACAACAAATCTACAGCGGACATCTTTGAAAACATGCAGCAAAAATTATTAAAAACAAAGAGGCCAAAGAGGGCCAGTATCACTCCACTGCATTAGGCAAAAATTATATCACTATATAGCTATATAAGGCAAAACAGCCCAACCCCTGGAGGCCATGCTTTTCGATAAATCAACATGGTTTTAAGATATCTGAAAGAGGGTCACCCATGGAAAATTTCTACTAAATTATTTCAAAATCACGTCATACTTACGGAGGCAAAGATTTTGATAATATTTCTATAGCAATAAAAAAGGACAAAATAGCCCGGCCCCATGGCAGCCATGTTTTTTGACCAATCAACATGACTTGAAGGAATCTCAAAGGGTTGCTTACCCAAGGTACATTTTCCACAAAATTATGTGGAAATCAGCTTCATACATTCGCAGAAGAAGATTTTTGAAGTTTTCACTTAAGTCATAAAAGCCAAAATAGTCCCGCCCCCTGGCTGCCATGTTTTTTTAACCATTAACATGGCTTGAAGGATTCTGATAGAGGGTCACCCAAGAAACATTTCTACCAAATTATTTGAAAAACGGCAAACCTGTTTTGGGGGAGATAATTTTTAAAGTCTTTTGCCATGGAAACCAGAATTCCAAAGAAATTGAAGAAAGTTAGGAAAGGCCATTTGAAGTTTTATCCCAATTGGCCCAGTGGTTACAGAGAAGAAGTGATTAAACTTAACTTTTACGCTCACACAACAGACAATTCACCATGACATTAGCTTGACTGGCTTTCAGCCTGTGGAGCCAAGTATGAAATTATAATTACTGAATAGAGTCGAAAGCATTGCTGAAATTGAAGAGGGAAAGGGTTAATAAAACCATTTTGTGTGTAAGTGTTGGTGTCCTACACTGAGTAACACTGTACCTGAGAATTAGAATGAGTAGTATCTGCCTTCATGGTATCAACCAGTACATCAGGTTTTAGAACAGCCTCCACTGACCCTTTTACTGGCTCCAACATTGTCAGACCGGTGGCAAATATAGGAACAGTGACTTTCTTGTGTCCAATCAGCTTTTCAAAATGAAAAAAACAATAAATTGATATGCTATTTTCAAAGACTTCTAAGTAAAAGATTGATTAAGCTTCCAAATGTCTCTGAATAACAAACGTCAGAAGTCTCTTTTCTCTCTCTCTCTCTCTCTCTATATATATACTAATTTCTGACAAATTTATGTAAGTAAGTAAATATATTATTATACATGTAGTTGATATTAAAAGTCAATATAAGTACGCATAATTATGAATGAGATCTCGTCAGCTAAAAAACAAAGGCTGTCGGGGGACAGCGTGCTCGACTATTCCACCGCTTATTTAAGTTTCTTAGATAATTGACTCTAATGTAGTTGCATGCAAAACATTAACCACAATTTCTTAAAGGGGGATAATTTGCATTATATGCAGGATAGAGTTATTTAACTTGAATATTTTCATAGGTGTGCTGGTTAGGAAGGGTTGTATAATGATTCAATAGAATGCATCAAGTATTTAATAAGATATGGACTCTTAATGTAGTTGCATGCAAAACTTTAACCAAAATTTCTAAGTAAAAAAAGGGCCATAACTAGTGTTGGGCCATAGGTTCCATTTTTACAATCAATTATCGGTTACAATCACTTTGCCTCATTCGATTAGACATTGATTATATAATCGGTTCATAAAGTATTGTATTAAACAAGCCTCAATGTTCCCAATGCTTCTTATTATTTATGTTTGATAAACAAGAGGGCCATGATGGCCCTGGATCGCTCACCTTAATTATACAATGTACTGCAATGCAAAACACATCAAGACAATTATTCTGAATGCAACCTCCAGTGTTAACAATATTTTCCTTCGTTTGGCCTAGTGATCTATATATTTTTACCTGATATGACCCATATTCCAACATGGACTAGATATCATCAAGACAACATTCTGACAAAGTTTCAACTTGCTCAAAGTAAAAATGCGGCCTCCGGAGTTTGAACAATATTTTCCTTTATTGACCTAGTTTCTGATCGAATATGACCCATATTCGAACTTGACCTAGATATAATTCAGACAAACATTCTGATCAAATTTCAAGCTGCTGAAGCAAATAATGCGGCATCCAAAGTGTTCACAAGATTTTCCTTCAATTTGATCTAGTGACCTAGTTTTTGAACCAGCATGACCCATATTCGAACTTGGCCTACATATCATCAAGAAAAACATTCTGATAAAGTTTTATCATGCTGAAATTTAAAATGCAGTATCCAGAGTGTTAGCAAGCTTACCCTTCAATTTGGCCTAGTGACCTAGTTTTTAACCCGGCATGACCCATATCCGAACTTGGCCTAGATATCATCAAGACAACATTCTGACAAAGTGTCAACTTGCTCAAAGTAAAAATGCGGCCTCCGGAGTTTGAACAATATTTTCCTTTATTGACCTAGTTTCTGATCGAATATGACCCATATTCGAACTTGACCTAGATATAATTCAGACAAACATTCTGACCAAATTTCAAGCCGCTGAAGCAAAACATGCGGCTTCTACAGAGTTAACAAGATTTTCCCTCGATTTGGCCTAGTGACCTAGTTTCTGATCCAATATGACCCATATTTGAACTTGAACTAGATATCTTTAAGACAAACATTCTGACAAAATTTCAAGCTGCTGAAGCAAAAAATGCGGCATCCAAAGTGTTCACAAGATTTTCCTTCAATTTAATCTAGTGACCTAGTTTTTGACCCCACATGACCCATATTCAAACTTGGCCTAGATATCATTCAGCTAAACATTCTGAACAAATTTCAAGCCGCTGAAGCAAAACATGCGGCTTCTACAGAGTTAACAAGATTTTCCCTCAATTTGGCCTAGTGATCTAGTTTCTGACCCAATATGACCCATATTTGAACTTGACCTAGATATCTTTAAGACAAACATTCTGACCAAATTTCAAGCTGCTGAAGCAAAAAATGTGGCATCAAAAGTGTTAACAAGATTTTCCTTCAATTTGACCTAGTGACCTAGTTTTTGACCCGGCATAACCCAAATTCGAACTTGACCTAAATATTTTTAAGACAAACATTTTGACAAAATTTCAAACTGCTGAAGCAAAAATTGCGGCCTCTGGAGTGTAAACAAGATTTTCCTTCAATTTGACCTAGTGACCTACTTTTTGACCCGACGTGACCCATGTTCGAACTTGACCTTCATATCATCAAGACAAACATTCTGATAGAGTTTCAACTTGCTCAAGTTGAAAATGTGGCCTCCAGAGTGTTAACAAGATTTCCCTTCAATTCGACCTAGTGACCTAGTTTTTGACCTCATATGGCCCGGTTTCGAACTTGTCCAAGATTTTATGGAGATGAACGTTCTGATAAACTTTCATGAAGATTGGATGCAAAATGTAGCCTGTAGAGTGTTAACAAGCTCAAATGTTGACGACGCACGACGCACGACGGACGGACGCCGGACAAAATGTGATCACAATAGCTCACCTTGCACTTCGTGCATAGGTGAGCTAAAAATATACCGGCTTAATTTCTTGTCCTTACTAGGTTGTATCATTTTATTTCCAAAAAACCCACTTTTTTTGGATCTCAAGTTGTTGCATTTACATGCTAGCCCACCAAACATGAGTTTTCAAACATGACTGCGACAGTAATCTCCCTTGTGGAAGCAAGAATATTAATCAAGCATAAATAAAGCAAAACAGGTGAACCGATTGATAATCGATTGTGGTAAAATGCAATCGATTATCGCCAACGTGATGCATATCCGATCAACTTTCGCTTATAATCGATCATCGGCCCAACACTAGCCATAACTTGCATAAAATGCAGGATAGAGTTATATCACTTGATAATCTTCACAGGTGTGTTAGTTGGGTAGGGTTGTAGAAAGTTTAAATGCAATGCATCAGGTAAATACGGAGATATGGACTCTTCATTTAGTTGCACGTAAAACTTTAACCAGAATTTCTAAGTAAACAAGATGTGTTTGTGAAACACTAATGCCCCCGAATGGCAACATCTAGGTCAAAGGTCAAGGTCGCAAGGTCAAAAATGATGGTACTGACAGAAAGGTCATGTCACAAGGAATACACATGTGAAATATGGTAGCCGTACCTGTTATGGTTCAAAAGTAGTGGTCAAGGTTAAAGTTTTTTTCGACAGACAGACAAAAAGATGGCATCTAGGTCAAAGGTCAAGGTCCAAAAAATGTTGGTACTGACAGAAAGGTCATGTCACAAGGAATACACATGTGAAATATGGTAGCCCTACCTGTTATGGTTCAAAAGTAGTGGTCAAGGTTTAAGGTTTTTTTCGACAGACAGACAAAGAGACGGACAGACAGGCCGAAAACTAAATGCCCACCGAATCGGTGATTCCGGGGGCATAAAAAGGGCCATAACTTGCATAAAATGCAGGATAGAGTTATCTAACTTGATACTCTACATAGGTGTGATAGTTTGGTAGGGTTGTAGAAAGTTTCAATGCAATACATGTAGTATTTAAGTACTTGCATGCAAAACCTTAACCAAGGTGTGACGTGGACGCCGATGGCGACGCCGACACCAGGGTGAGTAGTATAACTCTCATATTCTTCGAATAGTACAGCTAAAAATGAAAACGTTAACTGAAACATTTTCCCATGCACTGCAAAATAAAACAAAGAGCGACATGCAACATGGCCACATTCCCTGCAATATATTGGAAACAAGAGAGCATATCTCTCACGAAGTATGTATGTTGATCAAATCAAATCCTTTTCATATATAAAAGTTCTCCAGAAATCAACTTTGTAAATATCTAGATAAAAGTATGGAAAATCTCCTAAAAAGAATGTAAAACTATTGAATACGAGTTGAAACCATAGTGGCAAAAGGAGATATTTCTCAAAGTGTTTACAAAAGGCATCTGAAGCATCAGAAAGTGTTTGTATGTGGGAAAGGGTTATCAGGTCATAAATTGTAACATAAAAATTGACATAGTTATTATGTCCATAAACACTCTTAACAAGTTGAAATTTTATCATAATTGTTCTACTTAGTATAAAAATTGTATTTCAACAAATTTCACCAACTAAAGGGACATAAATATACCATGTTTTGGGCAATACTGCCAGTAAATTAAGCATAAAATTAAGAGTGAAATTAAATTGATTGCTGCCAGTTCACATACATGTAATGCCTACACAACATTCATCCAATGCAACTGGATGCCTATCATCAAGTTAATTTTGGTCAATAATTGGACTGTTTGTTGAGTTGCAATTTGCACTCATTTCATTTAGGTCGAAAACCCTGTATGAACTACAAAGACAACACTCAACCCTTTCCCACATACAACACATCTGAAGGAGACGACTTGGAAAATATCTGGTCAAAATTATAGAAATACAAATGAAAGCATAGTTATTGAATAGAGTTGAAAATGTTGTGCCAAAATATACATTTTTCTTCATGATCTATTTCTCCATTTGCCAAACTGTTTTCAAAGGTCATCTGCTGTAAATGCATCAAAACGTATCTGCAAGTTTGAAAGGGTGAAATAAAGCTGAAGCCTGATTTGTAAATAAACAACAATACCACATTTCTTGTGTCTATATGAAGGGTTGTAAACAATTGGCTGTTCCACTCCGATTTGGTCCAATGATAAGACACCTCTTTTGAAGTCTGTAGGCTTTTAATTTGAACCCACAGAGTAGAGTTTGGCTTCCTAAAAGAAACAGTTGATTAAGAAAATAAACCAAAATCCATTCATTATTAACCCTTTCCCTCATACAAGAATTCTGCAGCAGACGACTTTAAAAATATTTTGTGAAAAAATAGAAAATCTCTATCTTTGAATTGATAACCTATGACAAAAAGTGGAAAACATTGTGGCAAAAGGAGAAATTGCATGTTTTGTACAATTTCTTCTTTTGTCACTATGTTTTCAAAAAGCTGTCTGCTGCAGAGGCGTCAGAAAGCGTCTATATGAGGGAAAGGGTCAAGATGGCAGCAGGAGTTATAAAAAGTTAATTTAGAGTTACTGTTTTAAAAGCACCTGACTAAATTTTGTTTATTTGGTGTTTTATGCCGCTTTTTGTGCTGGATTTATTCTGGCACTAATGTCAGAGTCAGTCATAATGCTAACCGAACAATCACGAGCCCTGGAGAAGGCCATAAATTCCATTTTCAGAGTATTTCCAGACTTTATAAATATTGCATTAGGAATTCAAATTTGGAATTAAAAAGACAGTGCAAAGGAGGGTAATACTTAACCCTTTCCCACCTATAGATGCATGTCGACGCATCTGCTGCAGATGACTTTTGAAAACATTGTTACAAGAGAAGTTGCTCAAAACAAGCAATTTCTCCTTTTGTCACAATGTTTTCAACTTTTTACTGTAATTATACCTGCAATTATAGAGATTTACCACTTCCACTTTTCTGATTTATATTTTTCATTAAAATAGAGTGGAAACACTTTCCAAAAATGATTAAGCAAATAAATGCATGGGTGCTCACAAGTCAAGTTATTAAGAATTGTTGGCAGTTAGCCATTTCCCTCAGACTCATACATCAGTTTAGCAGCAGAAGACTGCAATTATACAGGCAAAACTATGAACATTTTCTATATATGAAAGGTTTTTTAAATAGAGTTGAAAACATTGTTGCAAGAATGTCAGAATATTTTTAAAAGTCATATTGCAGAAGTGTAGATTCAATCTAAAGCCTTTCCCACATACATACACTTTTTGATGCCTAGGAAGCAGACTACTTTAAAGCAAAACATTCGCAAAAGAAGAAGAAATTGCTCATACAGAGTAATTTCTCCCTTTTACCACAATGTTTTCAACTTTATTAAATTAAATAAATGTTCTCCTGTTTATAGAAATTTCCCCTACTGTTGCCTAGATGTTTCCAAAGTCATCTGATGCAATTTGGTTGTATGTGGGATAGGGTAAATCTGCCATTATTTGTGTTTCTGTGTCATCAACCTACCTATCTTGTTCATCAATACTTGTCAGGTCATCTACTGGCATATTAAACTTTGAGTCTTCTTTCTCTGTGTCAGGGAAACATGAGGATACAGCATAAACCAACTTTTCATTCTTTGACTGAAAAAGAAAGAGACACCTGTTACCTCAAATAATCCCTTTTGATACATCTTGAGCCGCCTGAAAACTGAGCAAACAACTTAAACCCTTTTCGACAACTTTTCAAAAAACATTGTGGCAAAAGAAAAATAACATTTCATACCTGCTAAAAAGTTTAACCATTTGACAAGATTTCTATCCCTTTTTACAGATAATATCCATACTGACCCTCTTTCCCACATAATGCAGACACATATTGATGCATCTGCAGCAAATGTCATTAGAAACAAAGAGGAAAAAGAGAAAATGCTCAATAGTAATTCAATAATTTTCCTCTTTTTGTCACAATGTTTTCAACTCTATTCAATAGGTACACTTACAATTATAGCCTCAGCGGGTTTCCATATTTTTGCTTAGATGCTTTCAAAGCAGATTTGTTACATATGGTAAAGGCTTAAATAAAGTAAATCCCGATGAGAAGAGGTTTTAAAACAACCACCTAAAATCAAAGACCAGACTTTCTCATTCTAGCCTTTGGCTATTTCTTCAGTGTCAGTACATATTAAATTTTTCCACTTGTTTAACACTTTACTGTTCATTTCAGTACATAACCCTTTCTCAGGCTGACAAATCTGCAGCAGAAAAAACTGAAGCAAATATATGAAGCAAATATATGTAGAATCTATACAAATGCAAGTTATTATTGAATAGAGTTGAACAAATTATGGCAAGAGTAGACATTTATCAATATATGAGCAATTTCTGCTTTTGCCAGCAAGTTTTCAAAAGTTGTCTGCTGCTATGTGTCTTCAAGTGGAAAACTTTTTTTTAGGATTGAAAGGAGTGGATGTTGGATTAAAACAAACCATATTTTGTAATGATTATGATACAGTAGGCATGTTTAAAACTAACCATATTTTGTAATGGTACTGTAGGCATGTGTTGTGTTTCAGCTTCTTTCACCTCCTGTTTATCAGATGTAATTGATTCATTACCAAAGTCTCCCCAGTCATCTTCCTCATCAAGGGTATCTTCTGTACATGAGGTTGGTGGTTCATTGAATGCTGCCCAGTCATCATTTGCAGGTTCTGTTGAACTTGACGTACAGAAGTTAGCAAAACCACCATCTTTTGCACCAGATTCCATGGTTGAACTTTCATTGTTACCTGCACTAAAGTCACCAAAATTACCGAATTCATCAATATTCTCAGGTTCTGGTGAGGTATTATCAGATGCTGCATTAGTGACATGAGATTTAGCTTGACCTTTACTAAAGTCTCCAAAACCATCATTTACTGCATCACTAGACATATCAGCCCTAGATTTGCCAACAGTGATATCAGATTTAACATTAAAGTCACCAAACTCATCCTCACTGTCATCATTCACACTGGCTGTCTCACTTAATGAATCTTTCACACATGATGAATTTACAGGTTCTTGTTTCAATTTAGTTTCAATAGCATTAAAGTCACCAAAGTCATCCTCACTATCATTATTTTCAACTTTGTTTGTACAATCTGTTTCACTTTTTGTAACCACAGTTTCTAACTCCAAGTCTGTGAGTGAAGAAAGCTTGTTTTCACTACTGTTGAAGTCGCTAAATTCGTCATCTCTAGAATTTACAATGGAAACTTCAATTTCTTCTCCTGATAGTTCTGGACTAGATTTTTGACTAGATACATGAGGAATGTTAATGTTTTCTGCTGGTGCATCAGATTTGTTCTCAGTTACATTAGCTTCACTCATACTACTCACACCATCACTTTTGTCTTCTTCATTTTGATTTTTCACTACAAAGCTATTTAACTCACTATCATTGTTCACCAAAGAGTTACTTAATTCGCCCAAATCATACTCATAGTCATGAGCAGAATCAATTTCATCAGTTTCAGACTGTTGTTGACCATCAGCCAACTCTAAAGGTTCAACATTCGTTTTGTCTACAGGATGCTCCGAGTCTTGATATGTTTGACTACTTGAATCATGACTTATATCTGCATCACTGATGTGAGGCTCACTATTATCAGACAAAGGTTCGTCCTTTTCTTTGTGATATTGATGTACCTCATTGGCAGAGTCAGATAACCTCTGAATAGCTTCTGGAATAACCCTATCTTTAATGAATGTTTCAACACTATGTAGATCATCCGTGTCCTTTCTCACATCTTCATCTAAGTCATTTGTTTGTGGAATGTGTGAATCTTGTGCACTGAGATCACCTGAACTAGCTGTTTTAGTCTCATTACTACTTTGCACTAACCCAGCAACTTCATCTTGTGAAACAGAATCAAATGAATGAATGTCATCAATTGTTTCAGGTATTGTACCTTGTTCATTTGTCAAATGATTTTCATGAGAGCTATTGTCAGGAGAACATATGCAGTCATTCAAATCTTCGGGTTTACATATATTCCCTAAATCACCCGAGTCACCAGCAGAAATGTCATTTATGGAATGTTTGGTTTTAGTAACTGGAATGTTAATACTGTCCTCAGAGATTTCAGCTTCCGTTTTATCATTAGAACATAACACAGAATCATCTTCACTGGCTGGACTCAAAATTTCGAATGAAGGATCGTTCTGAACATATTCTGTATTATCTTGATTTGCTATCACAGGTATATCAGTTACATCATTAGCATTATTGTTTCTTAAATTAGCACTAAAATCATCCATCTTATCCTGTATCAATGACTTATCACAATTAGATTCCAATTCTGAATTCAAATTGATGTCTACGTTATCGGATAGACTGTCAGTTAGGACATCATCTAGACTATCTGAGTGCTCACATTTTTTGCTAACATTTGCCTGGTCATCAGTTTTAGGTACTGGAGATACCTCAGAACTAAACATCCCAGAATCAGTTAATGGACCATTATTTGAGTCAGTTACAGCATCTTTATTTGAGTCATGAACTTTGTTACTTTGATTGATTTCTGAATTTGACTGTCTTGTACAGACAGAATCTTTACTAATAGAAATCGATTCTGGTCTATTGTCACTGTGTGTAATGTTATTATCTACATGGGGAATACTTTCAGGAAATCTGTTCTTAGTTTCAAATGCTGAAAAGTCTGCAAAATCATGATTTGGCTCCTTTTGTGTGTTGTCATTTGACTGGTTCCAATCTGGTGGAGTGTGATTTTCAACTGAAATATGAAGAAAGAATCCATTGAAAATGTTCAGTTTATCAACAGAATGAATTATAAAAATTGTACCTGAATTTTAACCGTTCCCCACATACAGACATTTTCGGACACTTCTGCAGTACACAACTTTTGAAAGCATTTAGGCAAATGGAGAAATTTGTAATAGTTGTAAATTGAAAACAAGAGGACCATGATTGCCCTGGATCTCTCACCTGAGTTTACGCCAACAGTATAGTCACTCACAATAACTCATTTTGCAGTCAAGTTAGCAAATACAAGTATTAACAAGATTTCCCCTTCAAGTGACCCAGTTTTTGACCTGACATGACCCATATTCATACTTATCCTGGATATCATTAAAATACCCATTCTGACAAGATTTCAACACGCTGAAGAATTTAGATATAAATAAGGATTCCAGTCTTAGCAAGATTTTCCTTTACTTTGGCCTAGTGATCTAGTTTTTGACTTGATATGACCAATATTCGTACTTGGCCTAGATATCATCAACACAAACATTCCGAAAAAGTTAAAAGCTGGTTTATAAAGCAAAAAATGCAGTTTCTAGTGCTAACAACATTTTCCTTAAATTTGGACTAGGACCAGGCATGCGATATATTCAAACCTACACTAGATTACTGATGTTACCAAGACAATTATTTTGACAAAGTTACATTATGCTCATGTTAAAAATACGGCATCCAGAGTGTTAACAAGATTTGCCTTCAATTTGGTCTAGTGACCCAGTTTTTGACCCCATTCTGTAAAGTTTTAAGCTGCTGAAGCAACAAAATACTAACTTCAGAGTGTTAACAATTTTTGTCTTCAATTTGGCCTAGTGACCTAGTGTTTGACCAGACGTGGCCCAGATATCATTAGGACAAACATTCTGACAAAGTATCAAGCTGCTGCAGCTAACAATGCAACCTCTAGAGTGTTAACAAGATTTTCCTTCAATTTGGCCTTGTAACCTAGTTTTGGACCTCAAATGGCACAGTTTCAAACTTGTCAAAGATTTGATGGAGATGTACTATGTTTTAATAAACTGTAATGGAGATCGGATTAAAAATGAAGCCTGTAGGGTGTTAACAAGGCAAAATTTGTTGACAACGCATGACACTGGGATGACAGACAAAAGGTGATCAAAATAGCTCACCTTGAGCACTTTCTGCTAAGGTGAGCTAATAAAAATTTCACATTTCAAACAAGATCAGAATTTATATGAGGTACATCCGATTGCAATTATAAGCCATCAGTAAACATGAACCAATCTTGACACCTAGATACAAACTAAGCTGATTCCGTAGGTGTGTCTTCTTATTTCAAACATTCCATATAATCATGGCCTATTTATAATTCTATACACTTGCACCTTCATATATCCGAAGAAAAATAATGGAAGTCTTCCAAAATTGATTATCATTTTTGATTTAAGCAAGCATGACTGACAATGCAAGACAGGCGACACATTGCTTCGAAATCCCAAAGTTTAGAGTATTCAAAGGGTTCAGATAATGAGTATTCATTGATTGATTGGGGTTTAACGCCGTTTTTAACAATTTCTCAGTTATATCACGGCGGCCAGTTCACCTACTCAAGCATTTCCTGGTTTTCTCACACCAGTTATCCACACAATGATCTTTCCAAGCAACTGGCTGCTTTCCCACATAGACTTAGGTGGAAGACGAATGACGCATGTCGCATTGACTTTTGTCAATCGTCGGAAAGAAAGTTGGCCGAGCCGGGATTCAAACTCACAACCCCTGGATTGACAGCCCACGTCGCTACCAACCGAGCTACCGGGGCTCGGCCAGATAATGAGTAACTAATATTAATAATTCAGTTTGAGAGAAAAATAAATGTTGCTGAACAACGAGCTATTTCTGTAGCAAAACAAGTATTTAAACTTTTCAACCGTACAAATTGTTTGCAATGCCATTTTGACTTACTGGTAATGTTTACGACATGAAACCTTAAAGTTTACAATCAAGTTTAATTAAACAAGAGGGCCATGATGGCCCTGGATCGCTCACCTTAATTATACAATGTACTGCAATGCAAAACACATCAAAACAATTATTCTGAATGCAACCTCCACAGTGTTAACAAGATTTTCCTTCATTTGGCCTAGTGATCTATATTGTTTTACCTGATATGACCCATATTCCAACATACCCTAGATATCATCAAACAACATTCTGACAAAGTTTCAACTTGCTCATAGTAAAAATGCAGCTTTTGGAGTTTGAACAATGTTTTCCTTTATTGACCTTGTTTCTGACCCAATATGACCCATATTCGAACTTGACCTAGATATAATTCAGACAAACATTCTGACAAAATTTCAAACTGCTGAAGCATAAAATGCGGCATCCAAAGTGTTAACAAGATTACCCTTTAATTTGGCCTAGTGACCTAGTTTTTGACTACATGACCGAACATATTCGAACTTGGCTTAGATATCATTTAGATAACAATCTCATTAAATGTCAAGCTGCTGTATCAAAAAATGCGTCTTCAACAGAGTAAACAAGATTTTCCTTCAATTTGACCTCGTTTCTGACCCAATATGACCCATATTCAACTTGACCTAGATATCTTTAAGACAATAATTCTAATAAAATTTCAAAAAAATGCGGCCTCTAGAGGGTTAACAAGATTTTCCTTCAATTTGATCTAGTGACCTATTTTTTGACCCAACATGACCCATGATCGAACTTGACTTACATATCATCAAGACAAATATTCTGATAAAGTTTCATCATGCTCAAGTTAACTAGAATGGAGTCACCTGCACCTGGTCATTGAAAGTGTGACAAACAGACAGATGGACGGACAGACAGACAGACGCCGGACAGTAATCCCTAAGTGCCTACCATGCTACGCAGGGTGAGACAAAATTGCAGTATCCAGTGTTCGCAAAATTACCCTTCAATTTGGTATAGCAACCTTTTTGACCCAGCATGACCCATATTCGAACTTGGCCTAGACATCATTCTGTTCAACATTTTGACCAAATTTAAAGCCGCTGAAGCAAAACATGCGGCTTCTACAGAGTTAACAAGATTTTCCCTCAATTCGGCCTAGTGACCTAGTTTCGGACCCAATATGACCCATATTTGAACCAAAAATTGCGGCCTTTAGGGTGCTAACAAGATTTTCCTTCAATTTGACCTAGTGACCTACTTTTTGACTCATCATAACCCATGTTCGAACTTGATCTACATATCATCAAGACAAACATTCTGATAAAGTTTCAACATGCTCAAGTTGAAAATGTGGCCTTTACAGTGTTAACAAGATTACCCTTCAATTTAGCCTATTGACCTAGTTTTTGAACCGGCATGACCAATATTAGATTTTAGCCTAGATATCATCCAGCTCAACATTATGACCAAATTTCAAGCTGCTGAAGCAAAAATAGATTTTCCTTTAATTTTGCCTATTGACCTAGTTTATGACCCATATCAAAAATTGACCTAGATATTTTTAAGAGAAACATTCTGACAAAATTAAATACTGCTGAAGCAAAAATTGGGGCCTCTGGAGTGTTAACAAGATTTTCCTTCAATTTGACCTAGTGACCTACTTTTTGAGCCGACATAACCCATGTTCGAACTTGACCTACATATCAACAAGACAAACATTCTGATAAAGTTTCAACATGCTTAAGTTGAAAATGTGGCCTCCAGAGTGTTAACAAGATTTCCATTGAATTTGACCTAGTTTTTAACCTCATATGGCCCAGTTTCGAACTTGCCCAAGATTTGATGGAGATGAATGTTCTGATAAACTTTCATGAAGATTAGATGCAAAATGTAGCTTGTAGAGTGTTAACAAGCTCAAATGTTGATGACGCATGACGCACGCCGGCCGGACGCCGGACAAAATGTGATCTCAATAGCTCACCTTGCACTTAGTGCATAGGTGAGCTAAAAAAGAAATGTAAATTTTCAACTTCAAAAAGATGCTCTTTCATTATTGATTGATGTTTAACGTCGTTTTCAAAAAAAAATCAATCATATCACGGCGGCCAATTCACTTACTCAATACTCATACGTTTCCTGGTTTTCTCACACCAGTACCCCACACAACATACTCTCCAGGCAACCGGCTGCTTTTCCATATAGACTGTTAGCCCATTAATTGCTCTTTTATTAACCATTTCCAACATACAGACACTTTCTGACGCCTCTGCAACAGACTACTTTAGAAAACTTTGTGACAAAGGCACAGGTGCCAGTCTCGTTTAAAATCTAAAAATAGCATTTGACTATATATATTGACAAGATACATTTTCGATTCTACGGCCCGGGACATCACTGAGGTAACATTTTGTTTTTAATTATTTGACATAATTTGCTGTATCTGTCAATGTATGACAAAGTGCCATATACAGCATTTCATATGCGTACAAGAGAGAAAAAGAAATTACCTTTCGAAAAAAGCATAGTTTTGTGTTTTTATTAAAATATCTTTTAGTTGTACAAGATTTTCATGTTGAACGAGTTCCAATCGTAGAAAATAGCTGGAGATAAAGATTTTCAGCGTGCAACTCCTGAATACAGATTACTTACTGTAAGTTACAGTGTTTTATAGCTGTAAAATAAGTAATATATAATTGCCCTATGATAGTAGCGCATTAAAATGATATGACACTTCTTAACAAGAGCACCGCGTACGGCACAGACGCTCGACTGATAGGGAGAAAACAGAAAAAAACAAGAAAATGTGTCCATGGAACACGGATGCCCCGGTTGTTAACTATAGCTGGTTGGGTGAACTGATGAAAGACAAATGAACAGACGGACGGACAGAGGGTCACGTCAAATCGGCACAATTTTTTAAAGAATGATATGTTAATAGTCATTTGTGTGAAGTTTCATCATGATCTGACATCAGCTTCACTAAAAACTAACTTGACCAAAAACTTTAACCTGAATTGTATGGACGAACAGACAGACGAACAGACGGACGGACAGAGGGTCACAACGTCAAATCGGCACAATTTTTTAAAGAATGATATGTTAATAGTCATTTGTGTGAAGTTTCATCATGATAGGACATCAGCTTCACTAAAAACTAACTTGACCAAAAACTTTAACCTGAATTGTATGGACGAACAGACGGACGGACAGAGGGTCACAACGTCAAATCGGCACAATTTTTTAAAGAATGATATGTTAATAGTCATTTGTGTGAAGTTTCATCATGATCGGACATCAGGTTCACTAAAATCTAACTTGACCAAAAACTTTAACCTGAGAATGGAATGGACGAACAGACAGACGAACAGACGGATGAACAGTTGGTCCAACCTCAAATTGATACAATTTTTTAAACAATGATATGTTGATTGTCATTTGTGTGAAGTTTCATAATGATAGGACATCAGGTTCACTAAAATCTAACTTGACCAAAAACTTTAACCTGAGAATGGAATGGACGAACAGACAGACGAACGGACGGACGAACAGTTGGTCCAACCTCAAATTGATACAATTTTTTAAACAATGATATGTTGATTGTCATTTGTGTGAAGTTTCATAATGATAGGACATCAGGTTCACTAAAATCTAACTTGACCAAAAACTTTAACCTGAGCGGGACGGACGAACGGACGGACGGACGGACTAACAGACCGGAAAACTATATGCCCCTCATACTTCGTATACCGGGGCATAAAAATGAGCTGAACAAAAAACCTTAACCGGACGACCACGCCGCCGCCAACAAAAAACCTTAACCGGAAGAACACGCCGTTGACGACGACGCCAGGGTCATGACAATAGCTCTCTTTTTTTCAAAAGTCGAGCTTAAAATGGAAAAATCATCTGATTTACGAGTTTGCACTAGGACTAACGTCACCTCAGTGAGCAGTAGTTTTTCATTAAAAGCTATATCTCGCTTATAAAATATTTCCCATTAACTCTAATAAAATTTGGTGCATAACGTGTTTTGACTGTTACATGTTTGAAAATAATAATTCTTCGCGAATATCTTAAGTTAAATTACAGCCATTGCCATCAGAAAAATGTGCCATTGAAAAGTTAATGTAACATGTCAATATATAGTCAAATGCTATTTTTAGATTTTAAATGAGACTGGCACCTGTGGACCAAGGAAGAGAAATTTCTCAAAAGGAGCAATTTCTCCTTTTGAAGCAATGTTTTCAACTAAGTATATGTCTTCATTAGGGAGGTTTTCCACTTTATTGTTGAGATGTTTTCAAGTTGTCTGCTGCAAAAAGTTTATATATGGGAAAGGTTATAAATCTTGAACAAATTACCTGGCTTAAAGCTGCTGCTTGTATCAGCTGAGGCAAACCCTCCAAAGTCATCGTCCTCCTCATCCCAGTCAAATCCTCCCCCTTCATCCATCGGGGGAGGCGAGGAGGATACCATCGGAATAAAACTAGACATTTCTTACAACTTCAGATCTCTACACATAATAGACCTGCAAAATACATTACAATACACATTACCACCTGACACAGTATTTGATAACTTCAAAATGGTCACACAATAATCCTCTCTGATGCAGACGACTTTTGAAAACAATATTATTATAGGAAAAAGAGAAATTGCTGACAATCAGGTGTTTTGGACAATTTTAATTGTACAGTCAAGTAACCCTTAGCGGATCACTTTAATGTTCAAGACACGCTAACTTATTTATTAGACCAAATTATTGTGTATAAATTGGCAGGTAAGTACTTCATGGTATTATTTAAATACACAATAAAAATAATGCTTGTTGGACATCAATTTCAACCATATCATCTGAACGTATGATGCAAGTGTTTACGTGACCCAGTTATTTCTACCTTGTTTTGAAGAGAACATGTGTTTTTCGCGGCAACAGCTAGCGATCTTAATTATGTTAGTTACTTATTTTGACATTTTATGAAACACAAATACATACACCTATTGAAATATAACCAATCATTCTCATTTGTCTTTGCATGTTTACACTGAAGCGATAATATAATAGCTAGGTGAGTTACCATTAGCGGATCGCCTCTTTCTTTCCATGACTGAGTCTGAGGGGTTTTCTCAAAATTTTATTTTCAACAATTTAGCCATTTCTGAAGATGCTAGTAATTAAATCGGTAATCTATCAATACAAATCTGCAGTTAGATAAAACATAACTTGTACAATAACAGCAGAAGTTTTGACAGCTAAAATGTTGCTTGAGATGACCCCGTGATATCAGGAAAGTCATGTGATCCCCTATTGCTACAATTGATCTGTTTATGCATCAATAACTCGAGCTGGTAAACAACGGTCTGTACAGCTGTTTCTGCACTAAAACTGAAAAAGTGTTTGTCAATTTAAAGGAAAATGATTTTACTTGTGGACTATAAACAAACAAGTTCCGAAATATTGACCGTTTCTTTTATGCACTACGTTGTTTCGTTACTGATCCGTTAAGGGTAACTTGACTGTATGTTATCTTTGCTCATAGAAAAATAAGTACATCTAGGTTGACATCATGCACAAGTTTGCATTATCACACTGTTATTCACCGACAGAAAGAAGCGCAGATTTTAATTTAATGTTGTCATTGATAATTTTGACAGATGTAGGAAACAGATCACTGTCAAACTAACAGGACATTTTACGGTAACAAACAGTTATACGGCCGTAAACGGCGGAACTTACACCAGGTCCACTACCATTGAAACTTGCTTTCGCAGTTTAAGTATTCATTCCAACAGGAAACATGAAAAAGAATAATTAGGTGTATTTTTTCGGAGATTTTTCCTGCAGTGTACACGACAGCTGACACTCCCAGAATTCTAACAGGAAGTTACAGATACAAAATAAAACACTGGAAATCAAATCGCGGTCGTCCTTCTATTTAGAGCATTAATATTAATTTGGGTTCTCCCCTTTGTAAAAGAATTGTAAGAAACTTTATTTCATACACTTGTGTGCATAAACAAGTAACATTATCTTTCAGCTTTTTAAAATCTTTTCAACTCTATCCATAGTTTTTCTTTTATTTGTTCAGATTTCTCATAGTTTTGCCTAGATATTTTAGGGTGACGGCTATTATTTTTTGTATATGTATAAAATAACACTCAATATTCAAGCTTTCGGCCTGACGGCCTTCTTCAGGAACTTTAAATTCGATTACTCAAAAATCATGTATGTTACTAGTTCAATACTAAAAGTAACTGACAAGAAATAACATCATGATCTCAATAACATCACGACGTCATGACAACATTCATAACATAACGTCATTTCACCAAACGACGTCAAACTAAATCGCGCCAAATTCCTCAAGGCATTAAAAAATGTTCCATGGCTACAAATATGTGATACCAATTTTTGATCTAGTTAATATAAATTAGTCGCAACTATCTTATCAGTGTTAAATAATTCTTAATATGAATATAATTACTTATGAATAGCTTAAATGATCTGGATATGGTTAGGGTTACCCTAACCCTATAAGACAACATATAAAACCCATACAAAGCAATATGAACACTCAAAACTGCAACCCTTTGAAGCATCTTTGCAAAAATATATGTACCTACATGTTTACATATACACACATATACATGCACACATACATACATATATAGACACAAAACATGCATACCCACACATATACATTACATATATGCATCTACCCTCATCAACCAACCATTCTCCACTTATCACCTTATACAGCAATTATACGATATCTTTTTACACATTGTTTTCTTATCTTAATTTATTTATACTCCCTCCATAGAACGTCCATATTTGTCTTCTTATTTGCACCATTGGGCACTGCTGTTTGGGGCTCTTTAATCCATCTATATTCTCTCATCTGGCGATAGTATTTACCCTTTTCCCGCATTATTTCCAAAACGCAAACGCTCATGTCTTTTGATGTATGGTGTGAACCTCCAAAATGATCGGCCACATTCGTACTCCTACCAAGCCTCACGTCTGCTTCGTGTTCCCTTAACCGTTCTTTTACAGTACGGGATGTCTCACCAACATATACAAACTTGTTACTTGTTACACATACGACATGTAATACCATATACAGCATCTTTTGTTGAACAACCATACTTGTTTTCTTCTGGTCTCATTCCTTCGTATTTAACTTCCTCAATACGTCTTTGAAACATCTCACAAATCAAGCATGACTCAAATTTCCCATTTGTATAACTTGTACGATTTCTCATGATTTTATTTAGTTTCCCATGTATCAGTACATCCTCTAAATTCCTATATCTCCTATATGCCGCAATAGGTGGCTTATTAAACCCTTCTTTCATTTTCTACGACTTGTGTAAAAATGTTATTAATTATTTCGGCAATATTTGGTAGTTGTTTAGCAAATGTTAAGACAATAGGAACCCTGTCATTACTTGTCTTTACTTTCTTCTTCAATAAATCTTCCCGGTTTAACCCATCAACTTTTCGTAGCCCGTTTTCAATAAATTGACCGCTATAACCCCTTTTCCTAAGTTGATTCCCTACGACGGCTGGTATAATCACTTTCCTTTGAACATATCCGCTTTAACCTTATCCCAAGGCCATACGGAATCGTCTTTTTCTTGCTGTTTGGGTGATTTGATCGTTGATGAACGTAAAGATGTTTGTCCGTAGGCTTACAATACAAGTCTGTTGTTATATACCCGTTTTCCACATTTACTGTTGTATCAAGGAATTCAATATTCGTTGTGTTCCATCTCAACTCAACCTTAATGTTCTTATGAATTTTGTTCGCGTGTTCTAAGAACTCCATTAGTTCATCTAGTTCCCATATTCCAAACCCATCATCAATAAATCTTTTGTAAAATATTGGGGTTTTATTCCTTCTCATTAATTCTTCATCCCATTTGCGCATATATGAGCATGCAAAGTTATTTCCTAATCGGGATCCAATAGCTACACCATCTACCTGAATATATTCAGTGTCCCGAGGGATCACGAGTGTGTGAACTGACGGGGTGGTATGACTGGAATGATGTTGAAAACGGCCTAAAACACCCAACAATACAAACAAAACGACATCTGAAAGCAGGGCGGGCAATTGCTCCCTTTGTCATAGTGTGTTCAGTACTATTGAGTAGCTTGGTTGAATCACCCAGGACGCATTAGTATGTGAACAGTGCGTGTGATTTGACATACATGATGTTGAAACCGGCGTAAACAATCCAAAAATACAAACAAAACGACCTTTGAAATTATGATTAGCAATGTCTCCTCTTTCCACACTGTTTTCAGTCCTAACGCATAGCTGGGTTGATTCTCCCAGGTCCCATGAGTTTGTGAACTGTCAGAATGATTGGACATACATGCTGTTGAAAACGGCCCCTAAACCACAACAATGCAATCACATTGACCTTTGAAAACATGATGAGCAATGGCTCCTTATTCCACACTGTTTTCAGTCCTATCGCGTAGATGGGTTGATTCACCCAGGAAGGATGTGTGTGTGAGCAGTGAGGTGTATTTAACATAAATGCTGTTGTAAACGGCCTAAAACAACCAACAACGCAATCAAAACGACCTATGAAAACATGATGAGCAATGGCTCCTCTTACCACACTGTTTTCAGTCCTATTGCCTAGCTGGGTAGAATCACACAAAAACACGAGTATGTGCACTGTGATGTCGATTGGGCATACATGCTGTTTAAAACGGACTAAAACCCCAACAATGCAAACAAAACCACCTTTGAAAACATGATGAGCAATAGCTTTTTTTATCACAATGTTTTCGATAATTCATTTATAGGGAGTCTATGCATGTGGGAAAGGGGTTATGGGAAAATCGTTCACTGTACCGCCGAAAGGGATTTGACCTGCAGAGGTGCGAAGACCAGTGAACACATACTCACCCTTTTCCACATGCAGATATTTTATGCCAATTTCCACACTTATTTAGTCATGCAACAACTCGCTTCCAAGATCAAAACCCATACAATGCAAACAAAATGACAGTTTAAAGCATGGCGGGCAATTGCTTCTCTTGCCACAATGTGTTCAGGTCTATTGTATAGCAGGGTTGATTCACCCAGGGATCACGAGTGTGTGAACTGACGTGGTGGTATGACTGGAATGATGTGGAAAACGGCCTAAAACACCCAACAATACCAACAAAACGACCTCTGAACGCAGGACGGGCAATTGCTCCCTTTGTCACAGTGTGTTCAGTACTATTGAGTATGTGGGATGAATCACCCAGGACGCATGAGTATGTGAACAGTGCGTGTGATTTTACATAAATTATATTGAAAACGGCGTAAGACACCCAACAATACAAACACAACGTCCATTGAAATCATGATTAGCAATGGCTCCTCTTTCCACACTGTTTTCAGTCCTAACGCATAGCTGGATTGAAACACCCAGGACGCATGAGTATATGAACAGTGCGTGCGATTTGACATATAGGATGTTGAAAACGGCGTAAAACACCCAACAACGCAATCAAAACGACCTTTGAAAACATGAAGAGCAATGGCTCCTCTTACCACACTGTTTTCAGTTCTATTGCCTAGCTGGGTAGAATCACTCAAAAAATATGAGTATGTGCAAACAAGACGACACGTTAAAGCATGGCGGGCAATTGCTTCTCTTGCCACAATGTGTTCAGGTCTATTGCATAGCTGGGTTGATTCACCCAGGGATCACGAGTGTGTGAACTGACGGGGTGGTATGACTGGAATGATGTTGAAAACGGCCTAAAACACCCAACAATACAAACAAAACGACCTCTGAAAGCAGGGCGGGCAATTGCTCCCTTTGTTATAGTGTGTTCAGTACTATTGAGTAGCTGGATTGAATCACCCAGGACGCATTAGTATGTGAACAGTGCGGGTGATTTGACATATATGATGTTGAAACCGGCGTAAAAAATCCAAATATACAAACAAAACGACCTTTGAAATTATGATTAGCAATGGCTCCTCTTTCCACACTGTTTTCAGTCCTAACGCATAGCTGGGTCGATTCTCCCAGGTCCCATGAGTTTGTGAACTGTGAGAGTGATTGGACATAAATGCTGTTGATAACGGCCTATAAACCCCAACAATGCAATCACATTGACGTTTGAAAACATGCAGAGCAATGGCTCCTTATACCACACTGTTTTCAGTCCTATCGCGTAGATGGGTTGATTCTCCCAGGTCCCATGAGTTTGTGAACTGTGAGAGTGATTGGACATAAATGCTGTTGAAAACGGCCTATAAACCCCAACAATGCAATCACTTTGACCTTTGAAAACATGATGAGCAATGGCTCCTTATACCACACTGTTTTCAGTCCTATCGTGTAGATGGGTTGATACACCCAGGAAGCATGTGTGTGTGAGCAGTGAGGTGTATTTAACATAAATGCTGTTGAAAACGGCCTAAAACAACCAACAACGCAATCAGAACGACCTTTGAAAACATGATGAGCAATGGCTCCTCTTACCACACTGTTTTCAGTCCTATTGCCTAGCTGGGTAGAATCACACAAAAACACGAGTATGTGCACTGTGATGTCGATTGGGCATACATGCTGTTGAAAACGGCCTAAAACCCCAACAATGCAAGCAAAACAACCTTTGAAAACATGATGAGCAATAGCTTTTTTTATCACAATGTTTACGATAGTTAATTTATAGGGAGTGTATGCATGTGGGAAAGGGGTTATTGGAAAATCGTTCACTGTACCGCCGAAAGGGATTTGACATGCAGAGGTGCGAAGACCAGTGAACACATACTCACCCTTTTCCACATGCAGATATTGTATGCCACTTTCCACACTTATTTAGTCATGCAACAACTCGCTTCCAAGATCAAAACCCATACAATGCAAAGAAAACGACATTTTAAAGCATGGCGGGCAATTGCTTCTCTTGCCACAATGTGTTTAGGTCTATTGCATAGCAGGGTTGATTCACCCAGGGATCACGAGTGTGTGAACTGACGTGGTGGTATGACTTGAATGATGTGGAAAACGGCCTAAAACACCCAACAATAGCAACAAAACGACCTCTGAAAGCAGGACGGGCAATTGCTCCCTTTGTCACAGTGTGTTCAGTACTATTGAGTATGTGGGTTGAATCACCCAGGACGCATGAGTATGTGAACAGTGCGTGTTATTTGACATATATGATATTGAAAACGGCGTAAGACACCCAACAATACAAACAAAACGACCTTTGAAATCATGATTAGCAATGGCTCCTTTTTCCACACTGTTTTCAGTCCTAACGCATAGCTGGGTTGAATCACCCAGGACGCATGAGTATATGAACAGTGCGTGCGATTTGACATATATGATGTTGAAAACGGCGTAAAACACCCAACAACGCAATCAAAACGACATTTGAAAACATGAAGAGCAATGACTTCTCTTACCACACTGTTTTCAGTCCTATTGCCTAGCTGGGTAGAATCACTAAAAAAAACACGAGTATGTGCAAACAAGACGACACGTTACAGCATGGCGGGCAATTGCTTCTCTTGCCACAATGTGTTCAGGTCTATTACATAGCTGGGTTGATTCACCCAGGGATCACGAGTGTGTGAACTGACGGGGTGGTATGACTAGAATGATGTTGAAAACGGCCTAAAACACCCAACAATACAAACAAAACGACCTCTGAAAGCAGGGCGGGCAATTGCTCCCTTTGTCATAGTGAGTTCAGTACTATTGAGTTGCTGGATTGAATCACCCAGGACGCATTAGTATGTGAACAGTGCGGGTGATTTGACATATATGATGTTGAAACCGGCGTAAAAAATACAAAAATACAAACAAAACGACCTTTGAAATTATGATTAGCAATGGCTCCTCTTTCCACACTGTTTTCAGTCCTAACGCATAGCTGGGTCGATTCTCCCAGGTCCCATGAGTTTGTGAACTGTGAGAGTGATTGGACATTAATGCTATTGAAAACGGCCTATAAACCCCAACAATGCAATCACATTGACCTTTGAAAACATGGAGAGCAATGGCTCCTTATACCACACTGTTTTCAGTCCTATCGCGTAGATGGGTTGATTCACCCAGGAAGCATGTGTGTGTGAGCAGTGAGGTGTATTTAACATAAATGCTGTTGAAAACGGCCTAAAACAACCAACAACGCAATCAAAACGACCTCTGAAAACATGATGAGCAATTGCCCCTCTTACCACACTGTTTTCAGTCCTATTGCCTAGCTGGGTAGAATCACACAAAAACACGAGTATGTGCACTGTGATGTCGATTGGGCATACATGCTGTTGAAAACGGCCAAAAACCCCAACGATGCAAGCAAAACCACCTTTGAAAACATAATGAGCAATGGCTTTTTTTATCACAATGTTTTCGATAGTTCATTTATAGGGAGTGTATGCATGTGGGAAAGGAGTTATGGGAAAATCGTTCACTGTACCGCCGAAAGGGATTTGACCTGCAGAGGTGCGAAGACCTGTGAACACATACTCACCCTTTTCCACATGCAGATATTGTATGCCACTTTCCACACTTATTTAGTCATGCAACAACTCGCTTCCAAGATCAAAACTCATACAATGCAAAGAAAACGACATTTTAAAGCATGGCGGGTAATTGCTTCTCTTGCCACAATGTGTTCAGGTCTATTGCATAGCAGGGTTGATTCACCCAGGGATCACGAGTGTGTGAACTGACGTGGTGGTATGACTTGAATGATGTGGAAAACGGCCTAAAACACCCTACAATACCAACAAAACGACCTCTGAAAGCAGGACGGGAAATTGCTCCCTTTGTCACAGTGTGTTCAGTACTATTGAGTATGTGGGTTGAATCACCCAGGACGCATGAGTATGTGAACAGTGCGTGTGATTTGACATATATGATATTGAAAACGGCGTAAGACACCCAACAATACAAACAAAACGACCTTTGAAATCATGATTAGCAATGGCTCCTCTTTCCACATTGTTTTCAGTCCTAACGCATAGCTGGGTTGAATCACCCAGGACGCATGAGTATATGAACAGTGCGTGCGATTTGACATATATGATGTTGAAAACGGCGTAAAACACCCAATCAAAACGACCTTTGAAAACCTGAAGAGCAATGACTCCTCTTACCACACTGTTTTCAGTCCTATTGCCTAGCTGGGTAGAATCTCTTAAAAAACATGAGTATGTGCAAACAAGACGACACGTTAAAGCATGGCGGGCAATTGCTTCTCTTGCCACAATGTTCAGGTCTATTGCATAGCTGGGTTGATTCACCCAGGGATCACGAGTGTGTGAACTGACGGGGTGGTATGACTGGAATGATGTTGAAAACGGCCTAAAACACCCAACAATACAAACAAAACGACCTCTGAAAGCAGGGCGGGCAATTGCTCCCTTTGCCATAGTGTGTTCAGTACTATTGAGTAGCTGGATTGAATCACCCAGGACGCATTAGTATGTGAACAGTGCGGGTGATTTGACATATATGATGTTGAAACCGGCGTAAACAATCCAAAAATCTAAACAAAACGACCTTTGAAATTATGATTAGCAAAGGCTCCTCTTTCCACACTGTTTTCAGTCCTAACGCATAGCTGGGTCGATTCTCCCAGGTCCCATGAGTTTGTGAACTGTGAGAGTGATTGGACATAAATGCTATTGAAAACGGCCTATAAACCCCAACAATGCAATCACATTAACCTTTGAAAACATGATGAGCAATGGCTCCTTATACCACACTGTTTTCAGTCCTATCGCGTAGATGGGTTGATTCTCCCAGGTCCCATGAGTTTGTGAACTGTGAGAGTGATTGGACATAAATGCTGTTGAAAACGGCCTATAAACCCCAACAATGCAATCACATTGACCTTTGAAAACATGATGAGCAATGGCTCCTTATACCACACTGTTTACAGTCCTATCGCGTAGATGGGTTGATTCACCCAGGAATCATGTGTGTGTGAGCAGTGAGGTGTATTTAACATAAATGCTGTTGAAAACGGCCTAAAACAACCAACAACGCAATCAAAACGACCTTTGAAAACATGATGAGCAATTGCCCCACTTACCACACTGTTTTCAGTCCTATTGCCTAGCTGGGTAGAATCACACAAAAACACGAGTATGTGCACTGTGATGTCGATTGGGCATACATGCTGTTGAAAACGGCCTAAAACACCAACAATGCAAGCAAAACCACCTTTGAAAACATAATGAGCAATGGCTTTTTTTATCACAATGTTTTCGATAGTTCATTTATAGGGAGTGTATGCATGTGGGAAAGGGGTTATGGGAAATCGTTCACTGTACCGCCGAAAGGGATTTGACCTGCAGAGGTGCGAAGACCAGTGAACACATACTCACCCTTTTCCACATGCATATATTGTATGCCACTTTCCACACTTATTTAGTCATGCAATAACTCGCTTCCAAGATCAAAACCCATACAATGCAAAGAAAACGACATTTTTAAAGCATGGCGGGCAATTGCTTCTCTTGCCACAATGTGTTCAGGTCTATTGCATAGCAGGGTTGATTCACCCAGGGATCACGAGTGTGTGAACTGACGTGGTGGTATGACTTGAATGATGTGGAAAACGGCCTAAAACACCCAACAATACCAACAAAACGACCTCTGAAAGCAGGACGGGAAATTGCTCCCTTTGTCACAGTGTGTTCAGTACTATTGAGTATGTGGGTTGAATCACCCAGGACGCATGAGTATGTAAACAGTGCGTGTGATTTGACATATATGATATTTAAAACGGCGTAAGACACCCAACAATACAAACAAAACGACCTTTGAAATCATGATTAGCAATGGCTCCTCTTTCCACACTGTTTTCAGTCCTAACGCATAGCTGGGTTGAATCACCCAGGACGTATGAGTATATGAACAGTGCGTGCGATTTGACATATATGATGTTGAAAACGGCGTAAAACACCCAATCAAAACGACCTTAGAAAACATGAAGAGCAATGACTCCTCTTACCACACTGTTTTCAGTCCTATTGCCTAGCTGGGTAGAATCACTCAAAAATCATGAGTATGTGCAAACAAGACGACACGTTAAAGCATGGCGGGCAATTGCTTCTCTTGCCACAATGTGTTCAGGTCTATTGCATAGCTGGGTTGATTCACCCAGGGATCACGAGTGTGTGAACTGACGGGGTGGTATGACTGGAATGATGTTGAAAACGGCCTAAAACACCCAACAATACAATGTATTGGACATAAATGCTGTTGAAAACGGCCTAAAACTCCGTACAGTGCACTCAAAACGACCTTCGAAAACATGATGAGCAATGGCTCCTTATACCACACTGTTTTCAGTCTTATCGCGTAGATTGGTTGATTCACCCAGGTAGCATGTGTGTGTGAGCAGTGAGGGGTATTTAACATAAATGCTGTTGTAAACTCAACAACGCACTCAAAACGACCATTGAATGCACGATGAGCAATATCTCCTCTTACCACACTGTTTTTAGTCCTATTGCATAGTTGGTTTGATTCGCCCAGGACGCATGAGTATGTGAACTGTGGGGTTGATTGGACATAAATGCTGTTCAAAACGGCCTAAAATTCCGCACAGTGCACTCAAAACGACCTTTGAAAACATGATTAGCAATGGTTCCTTATACCAGACAGTGTTTAGTCCTATCGCGTACCGCCGAAAGGGATTTGACCTGCAGAGGTGCGTCATCTAGGACGCATGTGTATGTGAACTGTGAGGGTGATTGGACATAAATGCCGTTGAAAACGGCCTAAGAAAAACAACAACGTAATCAAAACGACCTTTGAAAACATATGATGTTTTATTATTTGTAACATTTTATTATGTATTTTGGGCCGGTGGCCTTTGATTACGTAAATGAATAAATTAAAAATTTGAAATTGAAATCTGTTGAAGATCAATCCTATATGAATAAAGGTTCTGTTCCATTCTATGTCACACAAACACTAACTGCTATTACATATAACATTAATATTAACATCGTCTGGTATATAGTTTGTGTATGCCCTATGTATTTGTATATTATATTATTAATGAAAGGTTCTGTTCTGTTCTGTTCTATTCATTATCACAGAAACCCAGACAGAGGATTAGCATTAAACAAATTGTCATCTTCTGATATGTTTCGTATGCCCATGTATAATGTAAATCTTTTCAAGATGAACCATATATGAATACAACTTATAGTCTGTTATGTTCTGTTCTCACACAGTGATATGACGGAAACATTGTGGAAAGTGACACGAAACATCCTTGAGAAGAAACACGCCAATCTGTGGTGTTTTGGAAAGTAGCATAAAACATCATTGAAAAAGAATATATAACCTGTCAGTATCATCTGCATGGCCCTAAAGACATTCAACTAAAATATATATATTAACATTAATTTAGGAGAAAGTACACCCAAATGGATCGCAAATGTGCGTATTCAACTTGTGTTCCGCATCGTAAACGTTTAAAAGTAGCCCGAGCCTAGGTTGTTTTGGCATTTGATGGTAGAAGAAACTCTCCTCTATCCGACCATACCATCGGTTTGGCTTAGATCACTATATTCAAGAAACATACCAGGGCCCATTCGCATATTTCGCCATACCGGTCTCACACGAGTACTAATTAACTTTAGTGTAAATCAAATCGCGTTCAAAGACCCCTTGCAAATCTTCATATAAACTTCAATGTCAAATATACAATGTCGGTCGGTTGTCACTCTCGTCTACCCTGTCCTGCGTACCATTCCATTTATCCATCCCCTACATATAGACATAAATACACATATACATATGTATATATAAATAAATAATAATATACAATTAACAAGTAAGCGGGGCATCAAACACATTTTAACAATAAGCTATAAATAGACCAAATTGGGTTTTTTGTATGTCTATCGATTTTTCACTACGTGTCATCTATAAAAGATGTACCAAATACTGTACCATGAACAGTACAAGCACAGTCTTTTCCTATAACTATCAGAGACTGGAACCCCCTTCCTCCGGACCTTGCGCAGATCACGTCTGTAGACTGATTTAAGTCCCGTCTGCAGTCATACACAGCCTAAACGAACACAGATGTTTTTTATTTCATTTTTATTTGTAAATATGCCTAATTGGTTGTTTCACCATTTGTATGGCCTCAATTTTGTCTGCGATGTACTAAGCCCTAGACAGTAACAAAGTAAAAGAAGAGGTCTCTACATAATCAAATGTTGGATGAGAGCGCTTTGTAACGTTACTGTATGTTACTATTCCGTCCTTAGCAGCACGTTATGAGTTGTATATGGCTGTAGTGAAAACTTGAAAAATCTTCATTTTTAAATACTTTTGCAGAAATGTTTCTAGAGTGCTTTCTTAAACTAATTATTCCCCCAAGCCATGTTAATAAGTCGAAAATATGGTCGCTAGGCTATGCTATTTTGCATTATATGGCAGTAGTGATTCAATTTTGACAATATGATAGCTACTGTTGCTGGATGTACGTGCTTCTGTGCTGTGGAAAGAAATATGACAAATGTAATCAATATTTCAATGTGATGAAATGTTATCATACCGTTGTACGCGGTAGTTTGCACACTTAAGGCGAATACAACATTAACTGAATTATTATATACAATACATTGTAACACAGAAGACGTACATTTTCGAACTAAAGGCAGTTGTTAATATAAAACACTATTGCTAGTGACAAGTAATAGCTACTGTTGGTTGCTGTACGTACTTCTGTGCTATGGAAATAAATCAACGTTTAAATGTGATGATACTATTATACACGGTAGTTTGCACATTTAAGGCGAATACAATATTAACTGAATTATTATATATAATACATTGTAACACAGAAGCCGTACATTTTCTAACTAATGGCAGCTTTTAATAATAACACTATTGCTATTGACAAGTAATAGCTACTGTTAGTTGCAGTACGTACTTCTGAGTTATGGAAATAAATCAATGTTTAAATGTGATGAAATGTTATCATACCTTTATACACGGTATCTTGCACACATAACCCACTTATGCGAACATTCTGTACAATTTAAAAAGTCAAAGAGTGGCTGCTGTCTAAGCTAAAAAATGCTTCCGTTCGAATGTATAAATACGTTGGCAAATGCCAGTGTTGACTTAACGTAACGGAATAATAATCATACATTGAAACCTTAAAACTAACACTTAAGGCGAAAATGTACCGAATATAATAAAAATGATATTAATAATAAACACGGTTGCCCGATTTGCTTGCTTCCGTGACAACTGACTCAGACAGGAAAGGAAAGGAATGAACTTAAATGTCACAAAGTTACCATAACTGTATACATGAATGCTGCTTATTTCAGGCGAACCGGCAATACTGTATAAGTTGAACTGACAAGGAGTGACTAAGGGTTTCTTTATAATCGGAAGATGAACGACTACCTGAACAATTAACTGCAGTATCATATACAATACATTGTAACACAAAGACACAAAGGCCGCGTACATTGGCTAACTGAAACCAACTTTTAACAAGAATACCACTTCACGAAAAATTATCATACCTTTGTACACGATATTTTGCACACATGCGAATATACCATATGGTATGAATTAAACTGTCAAGAAGTGGCTACTGTGCTTCCGTATGAAAGTATAGATTCTATATAATCTGGAAATGAACGATTACTGGAACAATGAACTGCATCATTATATATAACATATTGTAACACAAATGCCGTACATTGACTAACCGAAACCAAATTTTAATAAAAAGACTATTACTTTTGACAAAGTGATAGCTACGGTTGCTGGTTGTACGTGCGTCTGTGCTGTGGAAAGAAATATGACAATATAACATAGGTAATCAATATTTCAATGTCACGAAATGTTATCATACCATTGTACACGATAGTTTGCACATTTAAGGCGAATACAATATTAACTGAATTGTTATATATAATACATTGTAACACAGAAGCCGCACATTTTCCAACTAAAGGCAGCTTTTAATAATAACACTATTGCTATTGACAAGTAATAGCTACTGTTGGTTGCGATACGTACTTCTGTGCTATGGAAATTAATCAATGTTTAAAAGTGATGAAATGTTATCATACCTTTATACAAGGCATTTTGCACACATAACCCACTTATGGGAACTTAAAATGTCATAGAGTTGCTTCTGTCTAACCTAAACATTGCTTCCGTTAGAAAGTATAGATAATTTGGCTAATGCCAGCGCTGAACGTAACGGAATAATAATCATAACTTGAAACCACAAAACGAACACTTAAGGCGAAAATGTGCCGAATATAATGAAAGTGACTAAGGGGTTCTTTATAATCTGAAAATGAACGACTACATGGACAATTAACTGCATTATTGTATACAATATATTGTAACACAAAGGCCGTACATTGGCTAAAGGAAGCAAACATTTAACAAGAACACTACGTCACAAAATATGTACCTTATTAGACGGCATTTTGCACACTTAAGGCGAATATACCATACGGTGTGAATTAAAATGTCAAGAAGTGGCTACTGTCTTATGTAAATGCTTCCGTATGAAAGTATAGATTCTTTATAATCTGGAAATTAACAACTACTGGATTAATGAACTGCATTATTATATATAATATATTGTAACAAAAATGCCGTACGTTGACTAACCGAAACCAACTTTTAACAAACACACTATTACTATTGACACAGGGATAGCTACTGTTGCTGGTTGTACGTGCTTCTGTGCTGTGGAAAGAAATATGACAATATGACATAGGTAATCAATATTTCAATATCACGAAATGTTATCATACCATTGTACACGTTAGTTTGCACATTTAAGGCGATTCATTAAGAAATATAAAAAAAGGAAAACTTGTGAATCGAACTTATCTGCTGAGGATTTTGCTGAACATTTTTCGAATTTATCTGCCAACCAAAATAATAACTTTGAGTCTAATGAGAATGTTACTTATATTAATATAGAGGAACTAGATAAACCTTTTGATGAAAACGAAATTATTAAAACTATCTCAAGTTTAACAAGAAACAAGAGCTGTGGTATTGATAATGTAGTACCAATAATTGGTGTGAAAATGAAAATATTCTTAACGATACGCAGTTTGGTTTTGTAAACTCGTGTAAAACAAAACTAATTACACCATCAAATAATGGCCTAATAAATCGACTACGTTTAGCCGCGAACATTTACAATTCCACAAGACAAGTCGAATCAGATAAAGAAAGCTGGACAAGTGTAAGATATATGTTACAAAACCACTCTTAACTTCTGATGTGGACTTATATTCGTATTACAAACAGAAAAATGCATGTTTTTATTTTTGTTTGTTTGTTTGTTTTTCTGTTATCTTTTAAAGCTTCCTTTTCCCATCATAAAAATGTATAGCTTTATTAACACGTGTAAAACTTAAAAACCTTTTATAAGTTTGACCCCCTATTTATTGATTCATACTATATACCTAATATTCTAACATACTAAAACACATTTATTGTAAGGTATGAGGGAGGATGGCCACGACCTTCACATATCTATGCACGTGGCTAATAAAGTTATATAAAAAACAAAAAAACAACTCTTTCAAGACGCTAATTACAGTTGTGTAAAAACACAAGAGTATTCCTCTATGTGGTTCCAAATACTACAGGGCACCAGACAGGGTCAATCCCCCAGTTCTTGTAGTAGTATATATTGTATTTATTTATGATTTAATTGAGGAATTTCTTATTCTGAGTATTGTCTAAAGATAAATGACTACAGTTTCGGCTGTCATACGACAGCAGGTGCTATGGTATTAGTATCATTGGTTACACATGGACTTTAGCGACTCATCGATAAGTGTTACTAAAACCCTATTTTCGACCACTATTATTATAACACAAATAAAAGTAATGTTGTAGTTTTCAATGAATTCCAAACTCGTAATCAAATATGTTACCTGTGTTTTGATAAAATTGCAGAAATTGATAAATACACGCATCTAGGTATAGAATATAAACACCTCTTTGCCTCGATGGTGTTATTTCGCAAGCTTGTGAGAGGATTAGGAAAACCTCCTTTAGCTTTGCAGATGTTCATGTTTTTACTGAACGACTACATCTTTCAACCTGCGAACACTTTTGTATGATATGAACAGTGTTTTAAATAGTAACATTTTTGTATGATATGAACAGTGTTTTAAAAAGTAACATTTTTGTATGATATGAACAGTGTTTTAAATAGATTTTCACTGGTGTTATCATCTCGAGATACATGTATATTTTTATGAAACCTGACCTTATTCAATATATATATATATATATATATATATATATATATATACATATATATAATATGAAGGTCTATGCACATTACATGCATTTTTAAGATTCAGTGCCCTTCGAACATGGAAAGGTCTTTGTGAAGATAACATTGAACAGTGTAGAAGTTTGACACAGTATCATACAGAAACAATATACTGACTTTGATAGGACCATGCCAAATACCGGGCCAGCTAGTGGACTCGGCCAAGAACGCAAGACCATTCGTAAGGGTGGATTGTCGTGACATATTCTGACCACCAGTAAACGCTGAGGAATAAATAAAAATGTTGGGTATATATTTCTATCAAGTAGTTTCATTTCACCATTAGGATTATAATCACAATATTCTCCATAAGCTTCCTCACCATCGACAACATTATATTCATCCCCATCACTGTTCCAGATATCTTTGAGACATTGTTATTTTAAATATTCTTTAGGTTATTAAGTTCCAATGGAATCATCATTCCCTTACACATTTGAATTGAATGCTTGTTTACAACATTAACTACATAAATTAGTTCTTTTGTTTATGCTTTCATCCATTTTTCAATTGAATTAGCTTGACTGTGTAACTACGACAACCGCATATATACATTGCCCTTTCATTTTTATACTAAAAAACGTATTTTTGAGGCCGATAAAACTAAAATAAATAGACACATATTATTGGAAAGTAGAAATATTTTTTGTAAAGTAAAACGGAAGTGCAAATATAAATATAACATGCGTGAGAAATCGAAAATAAGCGAAATGAGTCGAAAGAGTCCTAGAAAATTTTGGAAATTCATTAAGAAATATAAAAAAAGGAAAACTTGTGAATCGAACTTATCTGCTGAGGATTTTGCTGAACATTTTTCGAATTTATCTGCCAACCAAAATAATAACTTTGAGTCTAATGAGAATGTTACTTATATTAATATAGAGGAACTAGATAAACCTTTTGATGAAAACGAAATTATTAAAACTATCTCAAGTTTAACAAGAAACAAGAGCTGTGGTATTGATAATGTAGTACCAATAATTGGTGTGAAAATGAAAATATTCTTAACGATACGCAGTTTGGTTTTAGAGATAAACGAAGTACGGTTGATTGTGTTTTTATACTGCATAGCATTATTCATAAGGTATTATCGAATAACAGTAAATTGTATTGTGCTTTTATAGATTATGAGAAGTGTTTTGATACTATTACTCGCGACGCTTTATGGGTAAAGCTTGTCGAGATTGGTGTAAGTTGTAAATTCTTGAATATTGTTAAATCATTATATAAACGTGTTTCTTCGTGTGTTAAAGTTTTTTCTACTCACAAACTGTCCGATGTTTTTGAAATGGCACTTGGATTGAAACAAGGGGAACCACTCTCCCCTCTGCTTTATATAATATTCGTAAATGATGTAAGCGAGTCACTTGATTTTAATAATTTGACAGAGTCTGACTTAAATCAGCTCTCAGTATATCTTTTGTTATTTGCAGATGATATTGCCGTTTTTACAACAGACAGAAATAGCTTACAGGCGCAATTAGATAGTATATCTATGTATTCAACTAGATGGAGTCTGAAAATAAATGTTAATAAGACGAAAGTATGTATATTTGAAAAAAGAAAGCGACGACATAATTTTGAGTGGTTCATTGATGATGTTAAAATTGAAGAAGTTGAAAGTTTTATTTATTTGGGCGTTAAAACAGGAAATCTTCGTTGTGTAGTCAAATCCTTATCTGATCAGGCTCTAAGAGCAATGAATAGTCTATTATCGCTTTTTAAAAAAAATAATATTGATCTTAATACAAAACTATCCTTATTTGATAGATTGGTTGTTCCAATTTTATTGTACGGTTCCGAGGTTTGGGGAATATATAATTATAATGAGATGAATAAATTACACATTAGATTTTGAAAAATTATATTGGGTGTTAGAAAACAAACCACAAATGTTGCGGTTTTAGGTGAACTCGGGAGAATACCGTTATCTGTTATTGGTATTGAACGATCTTTAAAGTACTGGATTAAATTAAAGCGAAACAACGGTAGTTCTATTTTGTATGATTTGTATGTACAACAATGTAATGTATTATGTATGAACGACAATAGCTGGGCGTTTACCATAAAAAAACAACTTGATAATTTAGGTCTTTCACATATATGGGACAATTTTAATCCAGATATAAACTATTTTCCTATAATACAAAGACGATTACGGGACCAAAATATCCAAGAATGGAGCGCAGGTTTAATTGCATCACGCAAATTGGAATATTACTCTAAATATAAAAACACTTTAGAATTCGAATCATACCTACATAACATTACTAATGATACATCTAGAATTCAACTACCAAGATTTCGGTTGTCAGCACATCATTAGGAATAGAAACTGGTAGATACAATAATATTGAGAGAAATGATAGGTTATGTATATTTTGTAATCAAAAACAGATTGAATCTGAATATCATTTTTTACTTGTGTGTCCGAAATATATTGACATAAGAAATCAATTACTTCCTAGATACTTTACATGTTGGTCTTCTTTAAACAAATTTATATCTCTTATGAAGAATGATGGGAAAAAGGTACAAATTAAATTAGCAACATTTATTAAAGAAGCTTTTAAAATTAGAAAATTATGTATTGAACAAAATGAATATTTTAATAATCCTTAACGATTGTTTGATAGTTATGTTGCATGTATATTAATATGTATTGACTACTTGTGTATTGGTCATGAATGTATATTGCTGTGTGTCTTTGCCATATTTCACTTAAAGTTGTTTGTAAATGGCCAAAGGCATTATTTTATGCCGATTGCTAATAAAGTTGAATTGAATTGAATTGAATTGTGTAAAAGTATGTTGCTAGATGTAGTTATTGTTCTGAAATATTTAGGGTGTATCATAGTTATTATATATACCATTAAGAAATTAGAATTTGCTTTGAACAAGCTAATCATGCAGAAAATAATCTTCTGTCCTTCTACATAGGAAATTGAAATAAATTAGGTTGGTTGCCATGGTTACCATATTTTAGATTTAACAATAATAATTTCAGAGCCTATCGATACTGAAATTAACATTTAACCTTCAAATAGACTATAAACATAAGTGGTTCCCAGTTATTTAGTACTTGCAAAGTCAAAAATAATCTTCACTGTTCAAGTGATTTTTCTAAAATGTCTTGCTGCTTCTCGAACAGTTTGTAAGGTACAAACTTGCAGTTACCTTTAAATAACTCCTTAAAGATAAGACCTTAACAAATTTGAACAAGCTAATCATGCAGAAAATAATCTTCTGTCCTTCTACATAGGAAATTGAAATAAATTAGGTTGGTTGCCATGGTTACCATATTTTTAGATTTAACAATAATAATTTCAGAGCCTATCCATACTGAAATTAACATTTAACCTTCAAATAGACTATAAACATAAGTGGTTCCCAGTTATTTAGTACTTGCAAAGTCAAAAATAATCTTCACTGTTCAAGTGATTTTTCTAAAATGTCTTGCTGCTTCTCGAACAGTTTGTAAGGTACAAACTTGCAGTTACCTTTAAATAACTCCTTAAAGATAAGACCTTAAAAAACAAAATGTGAAATTGTACTCTTAAGGGCCCTTTTCATGCGTTTCATCAAGGAGATTGACGAATTTCGCTATATATCTTGACTGCGTGACTTACGCTTTATTGATATCATTTTAAATAACTTTCAATTACTTTTTCTATGCTTGTGTATATATATTCAACCTTTGTAATGTTTAATATGAAATGTACTTGCTCTTCAAATTTGGAGGAAATAGAGAATATCTATCTACCTCGCTTCCAGCAATTTCTCATGATGCAACAATGTTTTCATAGTGTTTTCATAAATCTCTGCTGTAGATTGAAAATGCTTGATCTAAAATAAAGAATAAATTTACTGAGGCGACTGCAATAGTCTATGGTTCCATTGCTTTATCAGGAAGAGGCAATGATGCTATCAAGAAGAACTTATGTATGCATTAGCATATGTTTAATCTATCACAAGACACATACACATAGACATGTGATGAGAGCCATTCGTGATGATAAGAGTCGTTAAATCATTTATGCAGTCAAATATATGTATCGTTAGTAGTTTGTTTGTAGAAAGTAATTGGGGATCGTAAATATCGGACTTGTTGTATCCGGTCAGAACACATGAAGTGCCAAGCCACTGTAAACAGTTTGGGGATACGTTCAGGTGAAACAGACTGTGAGAAGCAACCTAACATTTACAAGGACAAAAGACGTAGCAGGAATTACTGCCACTCTATCAATTGTAGATATAAAGGTTGTCATATCATCCTACGATACACAGACCATGCTTATCCAAATGCCAGGATGTCGGATCTTGTGCTTTCTATCAATACATAATCAGAACCAGAAGTGATTTCTTTTGTACAAATTCAGAAACAGGAACATTCCTCCAATAACACGTATAACAGGCGTGAAGCATGTACGGACCTCCCCATCAGAGGAAACAAAAGACAAACAAGTGCTTTCCTTACAAAGTAGCATATTTGACATTAGTGACATAATGTTTTTCTCGAAGTTTGCAAGTACCAGCACCGACATGCGGGAAACATCTGCTGAAGTACTCAATAATAAAAGAAGAGATTTGTTTAAAAAATCCTTTTGTTGCAAATCAAGATCTACAGAAAAAGAAAAAAGCATCTTCCAGTAGTCAAACACAGGATTTTACAAACACAATTATACACAAAAGGGGAAAGAACAAGCAAAACAATATTATCACTTTGTGACCATCTTAAACTAACAAAGCAGAAACTTTGCAACTTTCAGTATAATAAAACAAAAGAAAGCACCACAATATCAACAGAGAGTACAGCATTCAAGAAAACAGTAGCTGATCTACTAGTAGAGGAAAGTTAAGCTTTAAGAAATGAAAACATTAAATTGAAGAGTGAAACACATGAAATTAAAAGCACAAACAATGACAAAACAACTTTAAGACCAGAACGAAACAACTTTAAGACCAGAACAAAACTACACAACCAAAAGATAGCACAACAATACAACATACACCAAATCAACCATCACCCAAAACAAACGATTTGTAGTTGCATGACACAATTTGCTGACAAACCAACATTGTACATTCTAGGGGACTATGTAACCAGAGAAATTGATGCACCAAGAATATAAGATGAGAGAAGAAATTATCCGCATCAAAAAACAAACAAGAAATTGCCAAGTATGACATGTTCATGTTCCATACAGTTATACCCAATGCTGAAAACAACAAGTCAATTGTACAAGACTACGAAAAATTGGTAAATAAATGAAAGCAATTTCATCCGTTTCCAAAAAGAAGTATTATAATATATCACTGAAGAATGTACAAGAAACAAATACACAAATACAAAATATGTGCTCACAGAATGACTTCATCTATATAGCCAAACCACTAAGCTTCACATTTCAGTTCACATCTCAGTAATACTTACAAACTGAAGGGCAAGAATCTTAAGCATAAACAGGGGACTTTCCTAATAAGCGTACACGCAAGATCCTATTTTGGTATTTATACAAAAATGAGAAAAACAACAACCCGGGGAAATCAGTGAAAATAGTGTTCCTAGCAAAACTACTAGTCTACTAGTGATCCAAAATGAGTTCCCTGATTGGAACAAGATTATGAGTGAAACAAGATACGGTAGCACTACAGACTCATATATGAATATGGTTTAAATGCCCAAGCAAGTAAACTAGGGAGGTAACAAATATTCACGCCAAGTCATAATAGGTTTGATATCCTATCAGAAATCAACGTAGACCTGGACAAACAGAAAGAACCTGAACCAGAATGACAACACGTATAGAAGAAGATAACCTTTAGTCAGGCAATGACAAACTGTGGGAAAGTAGCCAGCATGTTAGTGGAGATTTATTGTGTGAACATCCGCAGGATGTTACATAATTGAAAGTAGAAACATACAATTTACGTAGTTCTCTTTGAAATTATTAAACACGAAGACCATTATTTCGCTCACCGGTATAACTGAACTTAAATAGTTGTCCATGTACATACAGGGAAGTCAAGCCCCTGATAACTTTCAAAACAGTATAATTGCTCAAATTGACATGTGTCTACTTTTAATAATCTTTAAGATACAATTATGATAATTGACCCTCGTAATCCCTGTTACACTCAACCTGAAGGTGTTTACATGTTTACCTAGCAAGATATGTGTAATAAACGGTCACTAATGTCGAATCCTAAACAATGAACCCTTTTTCTGATAACTTAAGCCGTATAAAAAAAAATTAACGAAATTTTGGAGAGAAATTTGTTTATATGAAAGCCAACAACAACCGTCCCCCAAACAATGCAAAAAGTACATGAATGTTAAACACTGGAAATAAACCTTCTTTTTTAATCCCATTTAATCCAGAGTAAGAATTATCCCATTTCAAAGAAAATGTGTGTCTAAATGAAAGTGTAAGGTATGAATATAGTTGAAACATCATCGTAAAAGGATAAGTTGAAGGAATTGCTATCATCTTTAATATGTAGGTTTAGCTAAATGTCATCTATTCCATGCAATTAATTATTAGAAATTATCTTTAAATAATTAAAAAGACTTAGTGATAAGAAGATATAACGACTTTATCCAATTTGGAACAAGGAAGATATCGTAATTTTGGTTAAGAGTTATAAAATCTGGGAACTTAGATCGTCTCTTTAGTCCACAAACGTTTAAAGACCCAATTGTTAACTGCAGTTAATATAATTTGAATTTTCTTAAAACCTTTAATATGAAGAGCCATTACAATCATTATAATAAAAAAAAACATCAGAAATACATATGCAACATATATCATATATCAACATCCCTCTTTCTTTAGAAAAGAACATAAGCTATACCCCTTTATCAAAATTGACTAGCTGAAATATATGACTAGATTAAGAATTTAAAACGATCAGAAATTTGACATAACCACATTATCATTTAAACGAATAATTGCGAAATACTGGCTGTACCATAAACACTGTTTTAGAATGCCTTAGAGTAAAAAGAAAAAAATACAAAAATAACCCGGAACAATTGTCTCTCATTTAAGTCCCTTAAATGTCATCTGTGCATTATTTGCACCTTAGAATGAACAACACTAAACTAAATAGTCGGAATTATTCTGATGCTAGATTTTTCTTTTTAGTCCTAGCCTTAATTCTTATAAAAACATGTATACAGTCTTAAACATAATATTTTAACTACCTGCAGTCGCTGCAACATTTCTTTTCTCAAAACTTTAGGAATAACCACAGCTTTTCCTTTGAGAATGATGCCATTTTGAACACTAAGAGTATCTCTTAAATAATAATATTGTCTTAGTGTTATGTCTATATCATTCTTATATGGCTAACCAAACACTAAGATATATTTTAGTTTGTCCATTGAAATGTCCTTTTCGGTGGGTCGTTTGATTTCACTGAGTCGTTCGTCCGGAAATTGGTCTAAAACACCGTAGTCTTCAAGACTCCTAACATCCAATCTATCTGACTGCGCATTTTCAGCATTTTCAATGTAGGCCCGTCTTAATGAATCAGCTATAACTTGATCAGTGCCTGTTATAAATTGGAATTCGATGTCATAGCGTAATAGTTTTATTATTATATCCTGAAGACAGTTCGGACATTGAGCAAGGGGTTTCTTTAGAATAGTATCCAAAGGTTTGTGATCATTCTGCACTATAACCTTTCTCGCGTATATATACTGGTCAAAACGTGTCAGTCCAAATAGGATTGAAAGAGCTTCCTTCTCGACCCGAGCCATCTTTGCTCTGAAACGGTTAAAGCGCGAGATGCGAATTCTACCGGCTTTCCATTTTGTAGTAATACTGCACCAACTCCACGTTGGGAAATATCAATTTGTGGCACTACTTCTTTTTCTGGATCAAAATATGCTAGAACAGGGGCTCGCGATATGTGTTCTCTAACTCTCTTGAAACTTTCTTTTCTTTTTTCTGACCATTTCCATAGAGATCCCTTGAGTTTTAGCTTCCTAATTGGTTCAAGGGTAGTAGCCACATCTGGTAAGAATTTAGCCATATACAGTACTAAACTACAGTCTTCGCACTTCTGACACGTTTGTTGGGGTTGACATATTCTGTATTGCCTCCACTTTCTTTTCATCTGGCATAACACCATTTTCAGTAATTGTATGACAATGTAATGTGATTTCTTTTCCAATTATCCTTTTCTCTTCATTTAGAACTATGTTCTGCTCTTGTCATCTCTTTGTCAAAGCATCTAACTTCAATTTAATGTCAATGTTCACGTCTGCATCTGTTTACCCACGACCTGCTATTATAATGGCATCTGCAATGAAAAACACTTCATCTAAACCACTCAATGCTTCATTTGACCTTCGCGCAAATATCTCACTGGATATATTCAGTCCAAATGGTTATTTAGACCATCGGAATCTACCAAAAGGTGTTATCATAGTAGTTAATTTGCTCGATTCTTCGTCAAGACGAACTTGCCAAAACGCGTCCATTACATCCTTTTCTTGTAAACTGTTTGGCTTTGTTCAAATTCGGGAGTATGTCGTCAAAAGTGGGCAGTTTGTAATGTTCCCTTTTTAACACATTGTTAAGAGATTGTGGATCGAGGTATACTCGCAGTTTTCCATTGGCTTTTCTAACGACAGCCATTTGATTACCCCAGTCTGTTGGCTCTATCACTGAAATAAGGACGCCTCTTTGCACAAGTGTGTCCAAGTCTGCTTTGACCTGATTTCTGATGGCTAATGATAGTTTCCGTGCTGGTAAAACAACAGGCTTTACATTCTTCTCTGTGTGTAAATGAACTTCTCCAAGGTCATCAAGATCAAGTTCAACCTTGACAATAACATTTTCAGAGTTGATGGTTACACAATTCAGCTTCTGTACTGTCTGAAGACCAAGTAGACAGTCAAATTCTTCTGGCACAATGACAAACTTTACATCATATTCATCTCCTGTCATTGGATAATTGACTTTTAAAAATGCTTCACCCAGGGAATTCACACTTGATTTGTTATATGTCCTTAATTTGGTGATCCTTTTCTGTCTTTTGTGATTTTCTGACAAATTTCCGATTGATAGTGTTTATTTTTGCACCCGTGTCTATCTGAAATGAGACCTCACAATCGTTGACCAACATTTTAGCTTTTGACGTCGATGTTGCATTCACCATTGATAACCAAAATTCCTCATTCGAGTCAGAACATTAATCAACATCAACAGAGTGTACTTTTTTACAATTTGATTTTGGATCGCTCATGTCTATAGCCACACAATTTGCATTCTAGTTCCGATTATTTTGGTCGGTCCCCATTATCTTGCTTAGCCTGACCAGATTGCTGGCGGGGTTTCCGAAATTGTTTGTTGTCTTGTGATTTCAACTTCTGCAGTTCCACTTTTCTGACTTGAGTGCCTTTTTCTTCACGAATTTCCTTCACATACTTGTTTGATTGTTTAAAAGCGCGACATAGTTGAGGCACCTATCTAGAGGAAGCGCTTGCACTTCTTTTGATTTTGTGCTAACACCACTTGCTAAGAGGTAAATTTCCATTTAAGATTAAATATCAAAAATGTATGTTAACAACTTCACCCAAAGAAATCTTCAAGGTAAGTACATTTGTGAAATGTATTCTTAAGTACTTCAAAGAAACCAACCACTAATTTTTATATGTGAAAATAATATAATTATAGGCATGTCTATCTGTTTATGATGTTTAAATTATACACATTCGCATATCTGTATTTATCTACATTCCATTACTGTTTACATAGTAACAACAATATCTACATTCCGTTACTGTTTACATAGTAACAACACTATCTACACTCCATTACTGTTTACAAAGTAACAACAATATCTACACTCCATTACTGTTTACATAGTAACAACAATATCTACACTCCATTTCTATTTACATAGAACTTTACAACAATATCTACAATCCATTACTGTTTACATAGTAACAACATATACAATCCTTCATAATATATTTATCGTCCTTCCAAAGTTACTCTGGCTTTCTTCAAATATACAGACAACGGAGCAATTGCAAAAGCTAACCCATCAAACTGACGGAATGTTTCAATCCTCTACTTCTCTTTTTCATTTCAGATTAACTTACATCTCGTTCTGTGGCAGTCAACTAGGATTATATGGTTCGCCTAATTGAAGAGGTCTTCAGAAGCAATGTCTACCAAACGACTTCCTGTGAGCTCTAATCAAGAGACAAATGGTTGCCACCAAAGGAGAAATCAAGAAAAAGCTGATACGGGATAAAACCCAACAAAATAATCCGGTGACAATACAACAAGTAACTTGCGTCAGATTCAGGTTTATGAAGCATGAATGAAGGATTATGAAGTAAAAGAAGCCTGACAATGAAAACACAACATATACAGTGACATCCTTGGAAGATAATTACGTTTACATGCCAAACAATGATAACACATACATGTAATGTATCGAACAATTACATGAATAATAGATATAAATGTATAAAAACATAATCTGACCAATTACTAATTTAATGACGGGATGTCAAGCCGAAGGAAAACGTCTTTCTGTGAAGAAGACGATGTTGGAAATGAGGGAAGACAAATGAGCGCGGGAAAATATCCACTCTCTCTCGGGGATCGAACCCGCGCTCTACCACATCATCATCGAGGCGGTCCTGATGGTGGTATAGCGGAAGAGCGTCCGCCTCGGGTGTAGAAGGTCGCGAGTTCGATCCCCAGCCGGGTCACAGCAAAGATTTTAAAAATGGTAGTAATGGCTTGCCCTCTTTGGGTTAGCATTACGACTAACTGGCTGGTGTCAGGACAGATCGACCAGGAGTATTGGTAACTTACCGAGGAAACACCGTGATATAACTTGAAGTGTTGAAAGCAGCGTAAACAATCCAACCATTCATAATGTTGATGGTGTATTAATCCGATGTCAAGCTAACGAACTCAATTGCAAATACATTTCAATGCCATATGCATCGGGAATCCGCCGTGGTCGAGTGGTTAGCGTCGGGGATCTAGAACCAAGTGTCGCGGTTTCGACCCCCTTTCGCGACGCAACGATTATGGTCAAGTGCATATGGACAAGGCTAATGTCCAACCCTAGTACTAGTTTGTTTACCCAGTGATCATGAATAAGTGAACTTTCGCCGTGATATAATTGTTAATGTTGAAAATGGCGTAAAACTGCAAAAAGCCATATGTACTAGTCTACTGTAGTACGCCGGGTACCAGGCTACACTGCACGCCTCCATTTTTTCGATCTTGCCAGACGTACTAATTTACTAATATAGCCTGGAATAAGCCTAATGGCACTGTCGATATCGAGTCGACACACTCACACATACTATTGGTCCAATGAAAGTATTCGATAATCAATTACAATTGTTTTCACTGTCCAATCAAACACATGCATTTGGGGGACATATCGCGCTTGGTAATATTTCACTTGGATTGTTCAGTTGGGTGTTTAATGAAACGTGGTGGTAAGAATACGCTAGCCAGCAAAGATACTAACACTTAGATTTAAAACACAATTAAACAAACACTTGAATTACTTGAATTGTGATTCGAAAGTTCCAAGACGATGATATACTTGTTAGCAATTTGCATAGGTGTGGTAGCAGCACCTATAAACGCACAGTCAGTTTTTCATATGGATACATCTGATATAGGGATACTGCTAGATGGCCATCTCATTCTTGAATTGACGGACAGTGTCACATTAGTCCAGTGTGGTCGTCGTTGCAGCGAGCTTACGCATTGTTTATCATTCAATTACGCTAAAAAGGAAGGGATATGCCAACTCAACTCTGCCACAAAATCTCAGGCGAATGCAGCACAAATACTGACAAACAATTCCTTTGTGTTTTTTGATGTAACATCATTGTCTCAGGTAATGATTTTTTTTTATTTACCTCGCCACAGTTTGTGTGATATATCTAACGAATGTATTTGTGATTTATCTTAAAATAAATGTATTCTAGAAATGTTGAATGACTAAATGTAGTTCACTTATTGAATCTGTATTTGGTTATTCACACATTGTCCCGTATAGCGCATGTTACATCTTATGTTGCACACGGTCTTCATCCCCATTTCATGTTTTGCTCAACTGACGTTTTTCCGGTACATATTTAAGCTGTTTAAATTTTAACTATTATAAACAAAAAACGATATTAGATTGGAAGCAACCTAAATATTCCTAATATGTTTAACAGTGTTAGACGTAATATTTGCCCGAGCTCACAGTTCTTATGAATTAATGAATTGTAATTAATTATTTAATTGTCTCATTTTAAAAATTGTTGGCGGGATGACTTAGGATAAGCTAATTTCGTTACAAACAAGTTGTATTCGACCAGCTATTTTTTTTTTCTAAACATTTATATTAATAAATTATAAAATAAACTACTTTGTCCTTCAATGTTCTCAAAGTACGTGTAATATTTCCCTAAAAAAGACATCGTATCATATGTGCGCATATATTTGATGCTATATTGTACATACGAAAATATAGAATACATGAAATTAATTAGCATACGTGCACTTTTATGGAGAATAGAGTTCTCACATGACACAAAAAGAGTATCTTTATAAGAATAATCATAATATTAAAGGTTTTAAAACCTTTTTTTTTAAATTGGACATTGTAATTTTGTGTGTGTCTCGAAATCTAAATTTAAAACAAAACGAATATTTATGAGTGACAAGTAAATTTTGTTACCAATATAGGCCGTTTCATTCGTCCTGCTACGTTTACACTAGGCAACGATGTCTACGAAGTCCACGATTCCAACAAAATCGTGGAGCTCGACGATTTATTGTATCAGTTTTTCCTGTTCTACGTTTTGCTACGCTTTCCTGCGCTCTGAGTACGTTTTGTTACGAAGCCAACACGACTCTGGTCAAGATCTGCCACGATTTTCATCAAGTCCTCTCAAGTTCTGTTACGATCTTCGCGATATGCTATAACGTTCTGTCACGCTCCGTTAGGTTATGTTAATATCTCTCACGATCATGAAGTTCTGTTAAGATCTCCTGCGATTAATGGCCACGATTTTAGCAAAATCTCAACGTTTTCAGCACGATTGGGTATAAACAGGCTGGCATATTTTTAATCTACCAAAAACTATAGATGTTTCCTTGTTCAGTGTTGCAAACGTAATGAAGCTTGTAGAGCGTGTATATACATCGTTGGAACCGCGTGGGAACTTATCAGAGCGTGTCAGAGCGTGTATGCCTATCGGGATGTTCGTAACAGAACGTGTCACAACGTGATGTAATTACTCTTGCTATTCAGTGTATCTTGACGAATCGTAGTAGAGAGTGATAGAGCGTGATAAAAACATAGTGGCATCGTAGTGAACCTTGAAGGAATGGTGTTTCCAAGTTCATCAAGATCTCCTACGATTGCGCATCACGTTCTGTTACGCTCGGTTAAGGTCTGTTAATGTCTACTACGCTCTACTACGACTCCCACGTGCTATCACACGCTCTCAAGATTTCGCGTCAAATCGGCATAATCGTGGCAAAATTGTTGACAGCCAAATATCGTGTCACGATCCTTTCGATCATTACGATTCCACCACGTTCCCTCACGATCACTACAATTAGACCCCAGGACCCCCACGCTCATCACGATTCTCTCAAATCGTGGAGACCGTAGACATCGTGGCCTAGTGTAAACGCAGCATTACCAAACATTACATGGAGTTACATAAACAATGTCATTCAAATGCATTTGTACACTTTTCGCATTCATTATTTTTTCTTCTTGGTATTAGTGACCTGATTTGATATCAAAAGTTGTGTTTAAATATATTCATACATTTGAATGTTATTGAGCAAAACGTTAGTTTTAATAGATATGCAATGAGCTATAAATACCTCCGGTGGCTCTTTCCTCGATTGCACTCAAGGACCTCAGACATCATCTTATGTAGCGGTTACTTTAATATGCGGTAAACATGTATTCCAAATCGTCCCAAAAGTCGCATATTTTTACGTCTGACATCGGCGTTGGTACAACATGTAACAATTATAATTACAATATGTTTATTCAGTAATTTAGGCCTCTGGCCCATTATACAAATTAATATTTACAAAATAAGTCCACATGAGTGATATCACATTAAAGAGGTTGAAGTATAGAAAATGTTCTGTATGCGAGTATGAACAGTACATATTATAAAACATCGTGACAAAACAGGGAAGCGTTCTTTATGTTCATCTCCCCTTTTATCTCCTTTCCATATTTATAACCTTCATCAATTTAATATTTCTATCTTTAGGTCCGTATATTTTCGAAGTTGTTTGTTGCTATTGTGTTGCACAAAGGAAAGGGTTAATACATAGAATATGTTACAAATAATTTAATATTAACCGAATAGTAAACTCAATTGTTTTTATATATAGAGTTCATGCCAATTATGCACAATTTAAACAATACATATAGGAATGATGTTTAATCTAATAATACAGGAATTGAAAACATGTATGGCTTAGCTTATAGTATTTTCCTATAACTTAACTTCCTGATTTTAAACGACTCTACCAAATATTTCGCAAGAAATTTATGCACATCGGTCTGGGATTAGCCAGTATATGTCATTGAATACTTCTTTTGTAGGATATGATGATTTCCATTTCGAGTGGAAGTATAAAGTCCTGAGCTCATCATAAGCAGGACATACCATCAATAAATGGAACTCACCCTCCACCACATGTATATTTCGTTTAAGGCACACATAACAAAAACGTACGTTATGATAAAATAAATTATTTCTACTTTTTTCAATATTTAAGCAATGGCTTGAGCATCTGAAATTTGATAATATACGACGATTATTAAACAACACATCAATTGATAAATCTCTTTTCGTATTACGTAGTGATTTAAAGTATTTATAATAATTTGCTTTTGATGAATCACCTTTTTTTGTTGCAAGACTTGGAGGGAACAATCTATTAACGTTGTCTAAATATCTTCAGAAATTGGGACGAATCTCCCACATCAGATATCCACACAAACCCAAAACCAGTTTCATGTAATGAATGTTTTATTTAAGTCGCCCATGTTTTTCTGCCATTTTCATCGAGTCGTCTGAGCATATAATAACTTTGTTTTGGGTATCTTGTTTTTGACATTTCTGTCAGCTTAAGCCAGAATTTAATGCACTGTGACATATATGATCCAGCAAGAGGATATCTACCACATTCACTTAAAGCAAAGAAATCGGCAGTATTCTGATTTAGACAACTAATACATTTACAAAAGTTAATATGAACTTACTCAATAGTATGGCTATATTCATAGCCCCATATATCTGACCCGAAACAGAGAATTGGTTTAACCATCGAATCAAATAATTTGAATGCAACTTGTGAACTAAAATAACCAAATTTTCTTTATGATCTAAAAATTCCAAAGCATGCTTTCTTTGCTTGTGCTGATTGATTGTATTTTATTTTTTGTCCAACATAAACGTGATGTAAAGTGTGAACCTAGGTATTTATAACAGGAGACAGTTTGAATTTATTTTCCGTTATAAAACCATTTATCGTTTTGCTTCATAATACCACAATTTCGGAAAATCATTATTTTAGTTTTGTCTACTTACCGTTTGGCAATCTTTGTATAGTATTTAACTGCTGCTGTAAGCGAAATACAGTGTCGGATACACAAGAAACGTCGTCTGCAAACAAAAGGGCAAGACTCTACCCAATGTTATTAGATACGAAAATACCCGTTTTGCATTCTTTTCGTAAATATTTAATAAGATCATTAATAAAAATGATGAAAATAATCGGCGAGCTTCCACAGCCTTGTTGGGTACCTCTTTCACATGTTATAGGTTTTAATAAAGAATCTGATATTTTAATATCAAAACTAAGTTGTTAGTACATTGACTTAAAGATTTTCAGAAAGTGTCCTTTTATACCACGCCGTTGAAGATAATCCCATAGTCTATCATGATTAAATAGTCAAATGCCTTTTTAAAATCAATAAATAAGCATTAAAATCTACCCCGTTCTTTAGAAAGATATTTTTGAGTGAGTGATTGTAAAAGTATTATTAATAATACTACATTGTTTTCTAAACCCTGCTTGTGCTTCATCCAATAGCTTTTTATCTTCAGCCCAAATCGAAAATCTGTTACTAAGAACATTAATAAATATGTTACAAAAACTATTGATAAGCGAAATACCTCTGTAGTTGTTAGGGTTATTAGATGGTCCTTTGTTTGTGTAAAGCGACCAGAACACTATTATTCCATGTACTAGGAAAAATTGAGCTTTTTCAAATATTGCATTGAATAACTGTGTTAAAAAGGCTAAAATGCTATTGATTGTTCACCTGCCCATTACTTTGTTGACTGCCAGCGACGAAAGTCCTGTTGTCGTTTCTCTCCATAATAATACAAATATTTGTCATTTGACTGAGTGCCGTCTCATTTGTGTTTTAGGCCTACCCCCAAAAAGGACCATTTAAGAGTGCGACATATATATCCGATAGCCATAAAGGGAGGCGACCGATCTAGACGCCATTGTCAGTTCATGTCTGACGGGTACATCGGGTACAAGACTTTGTCGTCGAGACCTCGAGGTACAGCGGGATAAGGCAGTGTAGGAATCCATTTTTAAATAAAAACCCGTTTTGTAATAACATTTCAAAGTTAAATTAAACTGTATATTTCAACTTAAAATTACAGAAAATATGCTTAAAACATACAAGAATATCAAGAACCCGTTTTGTAATACCAATATTTGAAACACAACCCGTTTTGTAATAAAAATAACGGTAATGTTTTATTACAGCTATAGTTTTATGCGTGGGATTCAGCTATGCTGAATACCCCCGTATATTGTTATGCCTAGCTTTCAGGAAGTGTAAATTTGTAAAAATGTTGTACTGCCCTCTGTTTTTTTCAAAATGGACAATTTTTCTTGATTGTCCATGGATCAGTTAAATACGTTTAACAACAAGCTAAACAATATGCACATTATACAAAGCTTGAACGCGGGTAGCTCAAAAACCTTTTGAGAAAATCTCTGCAATGAAAAATACGGAAATACGGCTGTTTTGCATCGTCAACATTTTCCCCTGTTAACACTCTACAGGCTACATTTTGCATTGGATCTTCATGAAAGTTTATCAGAACATTCATCTCCATCAAATATTGGACAAGTTCGAAACTGGGCCATTTGAGGTCAAAAACTAGGTCACATTGAAGGAAAATCATGTAAACACTCTAGAAGCCACAATTTCAACCTGAGCATGTTGACAATTTATCAGAATGTTTGTCTTGATGATGTAAGTCAAGTTCAACATGAGTTATGTCGGGTCAAAAAGTAGGTCACTAGGTCAAATTGAAAGAAAAGCTTGTTAACACTCTAAAGGCCGCAATCTTTGCTTCAGTAGTTTTAAATTTTGTCAAGTTCAAATATGGGTCATATTGGGTCAGAAACTAGGTCACTAGGCCAAATTGAAGGAACATCTTATTAACGTCAGTAGAAGCCGCATTCTTTACTAAGGCAGCTGAAATTTGGTCAGAATGTTTATTTAAATAATATCTAGGCCATGTTCGAATACGGGTCAAGCCAAATTAAATGGAAATCTTGTTAACACTTTCGAGGCCTTATTTTCAACTTAAGGATGTTGAAACTCTATCAGTTTGAAATTTTGTCAGAATGTTTGTAATAATGATATCTAGGTCAAGTTCGAATATGGATTATATTTGGTCAGAAACTAGGTTACTAGGCCAAATTGAAGGAAAATGTTGTGAATACTGTAGAAGCCATATTTTTAGATTTTAAATTTAGTTAAATTTGTTATCTATATGATATCTAGGCCGTGTTCGAATATGGGTAAAGCCGGAACAAAAACTAGGTCACTAAGCCAGATTGAATGGAATTCTTGTTAACACTCTAGAGGCCTTATTTTCAACTTGAGCATGTTGAAACACTATCAGTATGTTTGTCTTGATGATATGTAGGTCAAGTTCGAACATGGCTTATGATGGGTCAAAAAGTTGGTCACTAGGTCAAATTGGAGGAAAAGCTTGTTAACACTATAGAGGCCGTAACTTTTGCTTCAGCAGTTTGAAATTTTGTCAGAATGTTTGTATTAATGATATCCAGGTCAAGTTTGAATATGAAAATTGAAGGAAAATCTTGTTAACTCTGAAGAAGTATTTTTTTGGCTACAGCAGCTTGACATTTGGTCAGATTTCTATCTAAATGATATCCAGGTCAAGTTTGAATATGGGTCATGCCGGGTTAAAAACTAGGTCACTATATAAAATTGAAGGAATATCTGTTTAACACTCTGGATACTGCTTGAGCATGTTGAAACTTTATCAGAACGTTTTTCTTGATGATATCTAGGTCAAGTTCTAACATGGGTCATGTTGGGTCAAATTGAAGGAAAATCTTGTTAAAGGGACTGAACACCATAATGGTCCAAAATCGTCATATTTTATACTTATTCTAATTAATCCAAAATACGTCGATATATATGTAACGGAATGTTGTAGAAGGTCGTACAAGTCTTGTTTTTCATTATTTCATAGGAAATAAGCAGTTAAAAAAACGTCCGCTCCGTGTTTTCCCGTTTAAAAATACCATGGAATTTCCTCTTGCTCATTTGAATTTGTGGATTCAATTCGGCATTCTCTAACACTATCGACTCATTACATTCATGTATGCGTGAGTGTAAGGAACGACATCTCTGCGAAGGAGATTGTCAATTCGGTTGTAGTGATCACGTGATAAATATACAGCGAGATTTACTGGGTTACTAACCCAGTAGATTTTACAATGCAAAATAACGAAAAATCTCCGCAATATTAATAGTGTGCATATATTGTAGTACATCAGTCAGCAAATCTCAATACCTTACATGCAAAAACATCAAGGTAATAGCAATTTTTAACAATTTTATTTTTGTTTTCTCTTTTTTTCTCATATGGGATTCAGTCCATTTAACACTGCAGAGCCAGCATACTCCGCAACGAGTACTTTCAGTACTTTGATTTTACAAGGAATCAATACTCAAATGTTAAATAATACGCATTTCAGATTTTGTAATATAAACAAACCATTAGTCAATTAAACTTAAATGTTCAACTTAGAATTACAAGAAATATATGTACAAATGTTAAAAAAAGTCTTAATTTAGAAGGTTAAGAAGGAAATATTTCAAAATACATACATGAATATCAAGAACCCGCTTTGTAATAAAAATATCGGAAATGTAAACATCTGTTTAATTTACAAGAAATGAATACACACATGTTAAAAAATACTTTGGTGTATTGGTAGAGCGTCCACATTGGGTGCGAGAGGTCGCGGTCCGATCGTCGGTCATACAAGTCTTTTATAATAGATTAGTAATAATTATTTTCCTTCTTTGTCGCTCAGGATTGTGAGTTGAGCATTACGACTGACTTTCTGGTGTCTGCATCAATGGACCAGTAGTACTGGTTACTTACCTAGGTACATGTAACGCCGTGATATAACTGAAAAAAATGTTAAAATGGGTGTACAAAAATACTATACGTCTGTGTCATTGGTCTATTATGGACGATATGTGTGGCATTGGATGCGTTGTCCATCTTATCATCCTCTTTGCTGTAGCTAATTGGATTGTCCATTTTGCTTTGTCAGTTCCATAATGATTTGCCCGCGAAATCTTTCGAAATCTTATCTCGTATTAGGAGGACTGTGGTAGTATCTTAGTTGTCTACGGCTGGACAGAACTTCAATTTGTATATTTCATTCAGTGACGATTTTCCTTAAGTTAACTCTTAGATTTCCAAAGTGGGCGACTCTATTTTATTAATGTAATAAGAGTTGTGGAATATTTTGATCGATAAAATAATGTTGATATCAGGTGCGATAGTAGATTTATGTCTCTGTAGTTAGCAAAAACCTCATTATTGTCATCTGCGCTGAAATAGTTAAAGCAATTAGCAATTATTCATGCTCTGGAAGTGTAAGGTGCTTAATAGAGGTAAAGCCATCATAAAAGCGTGCACTGCACGAAAATTGGGATTTAATTTAAAGTAAATTTCCTCAAATTCCGAAATTTACTTGCATGCACATGTGCAAGTAAATTTTGGAATTTAATGAAATTTAATGAAATTTACTAAATTAAATCTCAATTTTCGTGCAGTGGTGTGCGTTGTCTTAGCACAAGTATGTTTATACAAACCATGCTGTTTGAATAACCATTGTTAATGGAACTTTCCAGTCGAACATTTCTTTCCATAGTAACTACATGACTGAAATCGACAAAATAAACCAATAGGATTGTATATATCTGTGATGACTGTTACAATCTACAGCATGCCAAACACATTTTTAAACTTCATCTACATGTATGTCTGAAACATTATATTTAGCAGCCCATTACCTCAAAGCCTTATTGTTGGAAGGAAAGAAATGAATATCAAATCTCGTATTATACATGAGGTCAAAAGAGTTCCTGTGAAATATGTTAGTGTCCCTAGCTCGTTGAAGCAAATTAGGAGAGTATTAACGATGTATATGTATTTTCTCAAAGTCTCACGTGTTCGACTGTTTCTCGCAACTATCTAGATGTTTGAGGATATGTGTTTAAGAAAAAACGGTACACACGTGGCAACAAACAAAAGTGCCTGAAATATTTAAGCATATAACTTTCAAATATAATTCATACTCTCAGCACTTGTTAAATATGAAATGAGGTAATAGTAGTTACAGCAAGTATTATCTCATTATATATAATTCATGCTCTTTCAATGGAAATTGATCGTTTATAGACAAGTGTTGGCTTTCATGTTGGCCATCATGCGTGGTATTTATTTTATGTTGTTTAATTAATGGGCTTAAGCCCTATGGTATTATATGGAAATGAACTTTATTAATATGTAAAACTATAATCTAAGGGCCATCATTTGTAAAACTGTGGTAGAGAACAAATAATGTTGAAAATAAAAATATGTAGCTCTAGCTCTTTTTGCTTCACAGGAGAAGGTTGTTTAAGTTTTCACTATATAATTGAATATAAGGAGCACAAGTCTCCGGGACAAGGTCAATTCTAACACTAGGGAAATAATATGTACACTTTTAGTAGAAGACCACTTGGTAATGTTAAAAGCCATATATCATTGCTATAACTCTCTTTGCTTCAGAAGAGAAGAGTTTTATAATTGTCGCTATCTTATTCTGTCGGGGTTCCCCGGTTATACTTTGTATATTTATAAGAGACTTGGTCGATATTCTAGAACCGGAAGGCAATAACGGCGCCTTTGTTTCAAAGACAAACGATATTTAAAATAGTTAAAACATTTTATTCGAATACACTTATTGACTTTCAGACACTGTATTTCATTTACAAAATAAATAAATATCATATTGATAAAGAAATTGCCAATTAATTGGAACGAAATTAAATTCAGATATTCTGTTTATAGTTTTCCGAAATAGTGATATTCTGAAAAAAAATAAAATTGTATTTATATGGCAATAAAATGAAACAATTTTATATTATAAATACTTAAGCCCTTTATTTAACATCTTGGATTTGCTGAAGTTAATTCCACAAAACGAATCAAGCCAAACATATTATTAGCGTTTTCCTGACGAGTAGAATAAACGAAACCGGTTGGCATGTTTAAAACCAATGTAGTGCCTTTGTGTTGTTTACTGTTTATATTTAAACTTACAGAAATGCCCAATACAAGATATTCCAAACCACGCCACAAACTGCTTAAACGAGTTAATGAGTATTGCAGAAATATTTAGGCATCGAAAGTAAACATTAGTTAGTGAGAATGGTTATGGGTTCGTATGCATACGTGAAGGAGTTTTGATGGAGTAGATGTTCTAATCATTGTTTAAATGTAGCAAATGGCCGAAACGAAAATATTGATTATCAATTGGGATTTTTTAGCATATGCATTGACAGTTAATCTAATGTTATTGAAGAATTATTTTACTTCTTTTTAGTTTGTCCAGAAGTTTGGGAAAATGCATACCAGTCTACACGTTGTTTTTTGACAACATTTCTTTTAAATAAGTGATTGTAAAACCGCTGATAAATATTTAATTGGGGAAGTTTAAATCAGAAAATCCCTTTAGATAAATATGTGTCAAATTAGAATTATGAGTAGTTTTCATCATACTTCTATATTTGAATCTCTTCAACGTGATCTCACTCATATGAATGTATTGTGTATATGTAAATTGTGTATAATGGGCTCGAGGCCTACATTTCTAAATAAATATTTTTAATTTGAATCTATACATTTATGTAAAAGCTAAAAGTCCTCGGGATGACACCAATTCTGGCACCAGATTCATCAATGCACAATATTGGTAATTAATGATAAATATCAAATATAAATATCTCAAACCCTTGCGCTTTCAGACAACAACAGTTTTAAAGTTTGTATTATATATTTTAATAAGTACTGTACCTGGGCTGGGCCAGTTCTTCCTCTAGTATAATCATGTGTACGGCTTTTAAATAATTTATGCCTAAAATGTTGCCTCTCAAGTTTCCTGAAAATATGGCTAGTGGTTCGTGAGGATAAGGCGTTTTAATGAATTATTTAAGGACAGACGGACACAATTCCATGGCTACATGTACATCTATTAGCTTTATTGCAAAGGGCTAACATAAAGCAACTTAAGACAGTTTCAAAGAAAACAATTGTTTCTTGTTATTCGACCTAAATGTCCATATTCCGTTATAAAGAGTGTGGCGGTTTGGTCGAGATCGCTGGCAGAAAACCTATTGGAAAAACTCTTAACTTTGCTAACTGCAACTTATTCAGAAACAGAAATTATTGTATGAACAAAACTCCCTGCCACAGTACAAACATATGAGAGAGATGAGCAGAGGGCAACTTACCCACCAAACAGTACATACATATTTGTCATAACAGTTTACACAAGCTCATGTATCGGTTGCAAGTCAGCACAGGTACCAGCCTATAAGGTAGCAGAACAAACCCGTGCAAGGAGAGCTGGTCTTCCACGGAATTTTCCGCCATACAAACCTGTTCGCCACAAATTTTCGTCTATTATTTCTCAAAAATGTTCTAAAATCTAACATATGTTCGACCAGAGATTACACATTCTGTATTAAACATGATTATTACAATTTTCCGAAATCATAAAACTATAACAACATACCCCGTTATGTGAGTAAGTATGCACAGACAGTGGGGTAAGTTGGAACACACAAGTTTGTGTAAGTTATCAGAAGTGTTTTCTCTGTATAACTGAACACATTTCGTAGTTAAAAATACATAGAAATCTGAGAATCATTACCGGACAAAAGAACAATACGATCACAATTTAATTTTTCCGAATAAAATAATGTGTTTAAAAGGAGATAACTGAAAAGGAATCAAAATGCTGAAAGTAATCGGCACAGGCATCAACGTTTAAGTATTTAATGTCATTTCATAACGATATGTTATGTGGTGTCATCAAATTCAGTATACGTACAGATCACTTTTTCTTTGGTCTGATTTGAATGAGATCGGATAGTAGGCTGTGTTGATCTCGCTTTGCTCTAGTTTGTTTTGTAAATTTTAGCAGCAATATCTGTATGATTAAAACAGTATCAAACATACGATGATTGAAATTCGTTGACGGATGGGGTCATTTCTGACCCCTATATTACTAATACCTATTCTCTTTTGCTGAAAACAATAGATACAACTGTAACTGATATTTATTTAATGCCTATCGATGGATTATAGAGATATCTCAGTGAAATAGAAACTGGTAATCCACTTTTTCAAACAGTGAAATTACCATTTTCAAACAGTGAAATTACCACTTTTCAAGCAGTGAAATTACCATTTTTTGCCGGAACTACTTTCTTTCATGATTTATATTTGTTTAATTATGGAGTTTACTTATATTTTCTTTCATGCCCACTGATGAATTATAGAAATTTCTCATAAAATAATAATCCTATAATTTCACTTGTGAAACTAGTGAGATTATGACTTTTTAATTGACGGAACAACATTTTTTCTCCATGTTGTTGACAGAATTTATGAAAAAAATGAGTCTCAAAACGAGTGGAAATTAATTTGTCGACACAATAAAGATGGTCTGTGCATCTAAATATGTGATAACACATTGAATATGCCCCATAAGGCCTACATTTAATGACGTGAATCAACACAAGTCACTGTTTATATGTAAATGATAGTTGTAGCAGGAACGTATATAAGATATCTTATCTACGTTCCGGGTGGTAGTGATTTTAAAATCGTATTGTGTCACTGGTATTAGAATAAGTATGTCATATCTAAAAGAGTTACACATAATACAACAAGGGAAACAAGATATGATTGAAAGTACGTAGATTGGCAAGCTTTACTTCCCTTTACCAGTGACGTCATTCAATGAATACACACATTGACATATTCTTCTACATGTATGCAAGAACCTGTACCTTACTGTAGATCAATTGTTGCTTAGATAGTATATGCAATATAGTTCCGTAGCTCGAATGGTTTTGATATTAATTACTATTGTGTATAGTTGTACTTAGATGGCTATAATGAGGAGTGTTTCAATAAGGTTTACACGGGAGGAACACGGGAATGAATCTAGATTTTCATATTTACACATCGTCCTATTTGCGTTTATATGTTTGCAGGCATAGTATAAACATATATGCGAAATATAACGAGTAACAGGCATCGAATAAATCAGATGTATCGTGATCGTAAGAATAGAGCTTTAGAGTAGGCATATTCCTATGATATATGAATAATGAACGTCGCTTGTTTTCATTATCAATAAAGATCTAGCCATCTTGGTCGATCGAGTCGACCCGTTTTGACTTGGGTTTTTTACTTCGCCGATAAGCGATATAAAACATAATTTCCTTAGCAAAAGACTTCCATCCAAGAAATCTCCGTGATTATTTGACAATTGAAATAATTAATATCCTTTACATTTAAAAGAAATGGTTAAAATAGACACTTTTTTTTTTTAGCGAGACCTGCTTAACAATTTCAATGGCCGCCGCATTGTTTTTAATTCTGCACCTGGAGATTACTACGCTAGTGTAAATCGGTTTGGGGCTCTCAACGGGGAATGCATTACCAAGTCATCGACTTTTTACACCTCCGTACTTTCAAAAATCTTTATTTGAAGCATAAAATAAATAGAATAATTATTTGTTTCAGTGTATTATCGAAATTTCTTTCATCTCGTCAAAAGCAAAGGGTTATATTTTCACTCGTGGCTACGCCACTCTTGAAAATATCACCTTTGCTTTTCACTCGATGAAAGAAATTTCGATAATACACTGAAACAAACAATTATCCTCTATATATTTTTCACTATTTCAATCTTTTTAGTCTCATCAAGAATAAACTGCTTCTTAGTCCCGTGTGGATCTGATTCGGGAAGATAACTCTGTGTTGTTTAAACTATTCTTTGATTTTGCTTTAATGGCTTTACTTTTCCTTTGGTTCTTATAAATTACCTGTGTTGTATTTTCAATTTTAAAAGTAAATTAGCAGCTGTTTCGTGGGTTAAGTGTAAATAGTAAATGCAATGATTGTATGATATGCTTATATAACACGTCTTCTATAATTCTTCCTAGTAATAACATTGGCTTGCCAGGCTCATTTTCCGCCAATACTCTATTGGTGCCTATTTGTCAAGCATATGGTTACATATTAGTTGAAAAAGAGAAGCGCCAACTCCGCATAATTTAGACAGTGTTGTTTAATTAAACATATATATTCTATATTTTTACTAAGAAACAACAACCCCTTACATGTCTGTAAACAACAGTTTAACAGCATACTACGGAAACAAATAACTATTTTCAAAATAATTGACTTGACGATGTTAACGTTCAATTCGTGCGTTTTACATCTAAACTGTTATTGCTTTCGTCTATTATGACAAACGGAACATAATAATTCATATACATCAAATGTTTTCTACCCTCAGAGTGATTTATATATATGTATAAATTGTATATATTTTTCGAAAGAATATAATTATGTTAACGAACCATTATTGACTAGACGACGTTAATTGTTTGTCTTATTGGCATGACAGCTATTAGTTTTGACTTATTCAGAAAGAATCATAGCTTATTTATTTGTTTTGCCCGAGCCTTATCTATGAACGAAAACTCCATATATGGGAATGTTTCGTATTATTTGCATTTTTGGAAAGTTTTAACAACTATCAGATTATTTTCAATTTCTGATTGACCAATATCCGAGTACTTGCTGCACACATATTGTATGATAACCGAGGTATTCTTGTATTCCTCGATGTTTAACGCCGTGTTTTAAAAAGTTGACAATACTTTCACGGCTCAATGCTTGAACAAGAACGGTATCATTTAAACTAAGTGATGCATAGTTGTATCAATTGTTAAAACACATTATTTCATTGAATAGATTTTTCTATATACATGTGTCGCCATTATATTGTATAATTCATGTTTTATTTTAATTAAAATTATTCAATAATTCTGATTGATTGTTTGGTGTTTTACGCCGCTTTCAACAAATGTTCAGTTATATAACGGCGTTTCGTGGATAAATTACCAGTATTACTGGTCCATTTATTCTGACACAAGCTAGTCAGACGTAATGCTAACCCCGCAATTATGAGCGCCAAGGTTGGCAGCCATTACTATCTGTCTTTAGATCACCTAGAGCTGAAAGCTCAAGGTGAGCTATTCTGATCACTCTGTGTCCGTCGTCCTTCGTCGTTAACCTTTGGCTTTAAACATCATCTCCTCCTAAACCGTACGAACAATTTCCACAAAACATCACAGGAATGTTCATTTGGTGGTCCTCTTTCAAATTTCAAAGGTAGAAATGTTCCTTGGGTGACCCTTTACAATAGTTGTTTAAGCCATACTGATTGGTTGAAAAACATGGAAGTCAGGCGACATCAGAAAAGGGGCAAAATGACAATACTTTAATAAAGCATCCTTATGAAAGTGCTTGTCTGATTTCAAGATAATTTTGTAGAAATGTTCTTTCATTGATCATCTACATGTATACTTTGTCAAGCCATATTGATTTGTTGAAAGGCAAGGCTGTAAAATGAGCCCAATTTTGTTTTGCCTATTTATAAATGAACTTGAAACAGTTTTAAGAAATTGTGGATCAAGAGGAATTCAAGTTTTCCCTGATATAACTGAAATATTTTCTCTTATGTTTGCCGATGATGTAGCCTTGATGAGTGATACTGTTGTTGGTCTCCAGTGGCAGCTCAATGCATTACACATGTTCTGCACTGACTGGCAGCTGGAGGTCAATACACAGAAAACAAAAGTAGTAGTTTTTAAAAATGGTGGTAGAATATCAAAGGAGGAACGCTGGTATTATAATAATGTTAACATTGATATTGTTAATTATTTGTCATATGTCGGGATTTGTTTTAGTAGTAAGTTATCTTATCATAAAATGGCTGAATCCATGGCAAGCAAGGGTAAGAAAGTTATGAAAGGTATTCTTAAAAAATTGCAAAGTTTTCTACCAATGTCTCATCAAACCTTTTTCAAGATTTTTGATGCTAAAGTATACTGCCTGTACGACTCAGAAATATGGGGTCTAGAAAGAATGGAAACTGTGGAAAGGGTACACACATATGCATGTAAACGCTTTGTTTGTGCCCCTTCCAACTCCGTCAATTTTGCAGTTCTCGGAGACTGTGGTAGATTTCCCCTGTATATTATTGCTTCAAAAAGGTGTATAAAGTATTGGATAAAGATTCTTAAAATGCCAGATAAACAATATGTTAAAAAGTGCTATAATATGCTGAAATACTTTGATGAGCAGGGTTATTCTAATTGGGTGACACAAGTTAACAATAACCTCTTCGTGAATGAGCCTCTCTCCATTCAGATCTTCATCACACAACCTAATGATAGAAAAAGGGCGCCATATTGGACTGGAAAGAGATTTGAGAAAATGTGTATATTGTTGAAATATCATTGAATGTGAATATCACTTCACATTGGTATGTCCACTATATACAGATTTGCGTTCCAAGTTTATCCCAAAAAAGTTTTATCTTTATCCTAGTATGAGTAAATTCCATATGTTGATGTCAAATACAGATACAACAACTATAAGAAACTTGTCTATGTATATTTACTTCTCCTTTAGGAAAAGAAATACAGCCTTAAATAATGTATATAATTGTAATAACCCATGAATGTAATTACATGTATGTATGTTGTATGTAATATGGGCCGGTGGCCTGAAAATACAATAAATATTTGAATTTGATTTGTTGAAAGGCATAGCAACCAAGCAGCATCAGAAAAGGAGTAAAATAAACTTATTGCTTCAAATGACATCTTTTCCTTATTTACTATACTCCAATTTCAGCAAAACTACATAGGAATGTGTCTTTGGTGGTCCTCTTTCAGAATTGTTCAAAGATTTAAATTGAATGTAGAACTTTTTTATGTTTATGCTAGTATGTTGTCAAAGTCTATTGTTGCAAAGTTGTCGTATTTTGGAAAAGGGTTAAATGGTTATTAGATTGATGGTCTAAGGGAGGTAACACTTGGCAGGGTATTATGTAAGGGTTGTCTTGAACAGGAAGTGGAAAGTTAAAATCGCAACATTTCGGGTCTCAACAGCAAGGTAAAAATAAGAAGATTGTTATTTTAAAAAAGTGAATAAGCAATTATGACATGATTTGTCCTTGTAACTATTTTTAAAGATATCATAATTGGTGAAGAGGAAAATATAACTCAAATACTATAGTTAATGTATTGTATTGTTTGAAACCATGGCGTCGTATGGGAAAATTAACGAATTTGACGAACACAAGAACTGGTACATTCAGATCATTGGCCATTATGTCAGTGCTAATTAGATCGACAATGCAGCTAACCAAACGACAAGCTTTCTATCAGTTTATGGTGGACGAATTCACAAGTTTGTATGTGTTTTGATAACTCCACACAAGCAAGGGGACAAGAGTTTTGAACAACTTTCTTACTTGGCAAACTTTTTATTTTTTTAACACCATTTTCTATTTCCAATATTCCGAAGACTTTATACCACCCCTATATATTGTATTATGCGGCCGGAGAGTTTGTATAACATAAAAATGATATGCGACCTCCCACACCCAAGGCGGACACTCTAGCACTACACCATAGAGGTGGTCAATATCATCTGAATGGTCTGATGTACCATGAGACCATTCTAGATGCAACTGAGAAAAAAAAGATTAAAAGACGTCGGGATTATATTAAACGATATGTCGAATTGTCTGAACTAATAATGCTGAATATATTTAACAATAAATGATTCGTTGAACTTTTACCCGTTTATCTTATATTTCAGCTTTTGTCTGATGCATGTTCCTCCAAACCATGTAATGGCACAGAGCTCTGTGTCTCGACAAGGGGTTCATACTCGTGTTTTAACACAGGTAAGATTAAACAGCTTTCTTACAATGTAATTATACTCATTTGAAACAAATAACTATTAAAGTGTTTTTTTCTGGTAGATTTTAATAACACATTTTTTTAATCACCTTGTTTCGACAAGGGGTTCATACTTTTGTTTGAACACAAGTTAGAAAGAAACAATCTTCTAACAATGTTATTATAATCATATGAAAAAACAACTGTTAAGTCTTTGAGTTGTTAGTTATAAATAATCACATTTTATTCATCACTAGTTGTAAATTGACATGATGGTCGTCATAATTTTAGACAAAGTCATAGTACATTGTAAGCATGCGCACCGACAGAAAAACCTGTATATTTCTTGAGTTGCCTCAACCATTTTTCATATACAGACGCTTTCTGACGCCTCTGAATCAGACAACTTTTGAAAACATTATGAGTCGAGGCCCGGTAGCTCAGTCGCTAGCGACGCGAGCTGTCAATCAAGGGTTTGTGAGTTCGGACCCCAGCTCGGCCAGCATTATTTCGAAGGTTGACAAAAGTGACTGTGACCAGCGTCATTCGTCTTCTACCAATGGGCTTACGGTCTATGTTGCCAGTTGCTTGGAAAGAATGTTTTGTGGAGTACTGGTGTGAGCAAGCCAGGAAACACATGGGTAGGTGGCCACCGTGATAACATGTTGAAAACAGCGTTAAACCTCAGTCAATCAATAAAAACATTATGAGCAATTTCTCCTTTTGAAACTATTTTGTGTTTTTATTTCATTTACAGATATATTTCTTTTTTGTGCAGAAGCTTTCAAAGTCGTCTACTGCACATTTGTTATATGTAGGTACAGGTTAAGATACATTTAAAGTTCCCTCTGTATACAATTGTGCTGCAATGTTCATGTGACTTTTAGTTGCATACGTTCATTGTATACTGATAAATTTCGTTAACATTCTCGGATTCGAAAATAAAAACTACATCCCTGCGTCATGAAATATCATTCTGTAATGAGTGAAAATGAATATTTTTTGACACGTCGATTGCCTGTACCCATAATTGTAACGTCTTCAGCATGTCCATCAATGTATAGGAAGTGTTTCAATTCTAAAGTGTAGGAAATTATAGGAGAAAATACAAAAATAAACAATATCTCCTTTCTCTACACCTTTCAGTTCCTAATCAAATGTACATTATCAAGTTTCCTGATTTTACAATTCTGTCCTCACTTAGTTTCTGTGCAACTAGCATACTTTAACTTACCATAACGGGTAATATAGTGTGCTAAACTAAATTGTTGCCACTGTTCAGTCATATATTGTAAGGACGCCCTCCTATGCCATGATGGGTAACGTTAAGTGCTGAACTAAATCGTATCTTACTGTGCCGTCGCATATTGTAAGGACACCCCTCCTAGTTAAGTAAACTGTGTCTATGCACCTGACTTTAAACTACCATAACGGGTGACATTAGGTGTTAAACTAAATCGTTTTTCACTGCTCCATCACAGATTGTCAGAACGCCCCTCCGAGTCGAGTAAACGGTGCCACCCTTCAAACCGGGTCTAACGTCATTGGTACTATCAGGAAATATGTGTGTCCAAGCGGAAAGATGACGATTGGAAATAACCAAATCACATGCCAAGGACTTTACTGGACCCCGCTTCCGGCGTTTACTTGTGAATATGGTGAGGTATTTCTTTGTTATATTGCTCAACTGCAAAGAAATAAAGTGGACTTTAGCAACGAGCACATTTAACCGGATGTCGACCGAACAACCATCTAAAAAGGTGTACGCTCTTTAAAATAGATCAAAAACCTTATTGAATACTTAAAATATACGAATGACGACAAGTGTAAATCACTTCGGAATTACGAAGTTAATGTTAAAAACATGCCCCTGGAAACACAAATATGCGCAATATGTTTAATTACTTTGATTATGTATTGCATGCATTGTATATAAGTGTAATTGTGTTTGTCTGTATGTGAGATTAGTTTATTTGGTGTTGAGTTTTGTAGTTTCACCCTAAAAGTATGAACCGGTATGTTAATGCTATTATTGTTACCTTGTCCTTATGACAGACATACCTATGAACTTAATCACACAACCGAAAAACAGCCACTCGAAGGTTTTACGACTAGAATGCACCCTTGTTATGTTGAAGTTCAACATTCCTTCAAGCGTTGATGGGACACCTTTAGCGAGGGTATCTCATTACTTGCCCTCGTCAAAATTGTTTATATCATAGAAAAGACCTTCAAACCACACTAAAATTTGCTGAGTTGGTCATCGAAACGCTTTGCAATAATATGGCAACATCAGCTACCTCACATTAAATACTGGAGATTGACATGATTGTTTCCCCGTGTTTGTGACAGACGCTAGTGTTCCCTTAGTCACACTAGGCGTAAAGCAATCGTTGACAGTATTTAGAGCATGTAGCTTTAGGTTATAACCGTTCATTTCAAAGTCCTGAACATTTGGTTTCCTGTATTATTGATAAACAATGTTTACGATATGTAATCATATTCATAACTGAAAATATCTTATATCGTATCTTGCATAATCAATGTTGATTTAACGTTTGTTGCGATGCATACAAGGTTAAATGTCTAGAATCAGTAAACATTTTTCTTAGAGATACGCCTTTATTTTCCAATGATGACTGGTCGAGAAACATATCGTAAATTATCAAGTTTCATTTAACATCAGTTAAAAACGAAAATAAAATAATTGCAATATGTAATTTAGAACTTAACGCTTTTTAATTTAAATTAATTTCAGTGCGAAGCTGTACAGAGCTTAAAACCTGCAACCCTGGCTACACGGACCAGGAATACTGGCTTTATCCGATTCCATATGGCGCAACACAAGTGAAGATGTATTGTTCTGGCATGGCGACCACAGCACCTAAGGAATATATAACGGGTAATCAGATTGGATTCTTTAAATGTTATCATTTAACCATTTCAACTATATATTGTTTAAACCCGACTTGTCCAGCTACGAATTTGCAATAGTCAATAGCTTAGTTTAGGAACATAAGTTTGTATGGAGCAGCGGATGCTTCGACTGGCCTTGCTGAGTAGCACAGGCTTCAGAAAATAGTTTCGAGCAGTAAAAAAAAATGGTTAAACCAATAATCTATATTAACAATGTTCTAGATGATCCAGTAACACATGGTTCATAATTGACCCGCGAGTCTTGACCCTCTACAAATAAATATATTTATCTTGCAACCAGCATAAAGCCTGTATGATAATACTATATGTTATTGCATCTGTATGGGAATATATGAGCCGTTCAACGAGAAAAACAACAGTATGGAATCTGCGTAATTTATCGACCCAGATCAGCCTTTGCAGTCCGCGCAGGATAATCCGGGCCGAAATATTCCGTCTCGGGTTGATAAAGGTATACAGTAATGATTACTGCCACAGAAAATTCACAGGAGGCGAAAAGTGTCTATCCAGGTTAGCCTGCGCGGCATTCTTTGGCTGATCCGGATCGATACTTTACGCAGAGTCCACACTGTTGGTTTTCTCGTGGAACGGTTCATATTGTGTTACTTCAGCAGAGTTGTCCGAGCTTGCGACATGCATGTAAATGTTAACATTGAACATAAAAATTCATCAATAGTTGTATTAGAACTCTCTGTTACGTTTCTGTCGAAACTATTATCGACAGATACTGAATCTGTTTTGTTTCAAATGGAAAACAGAAGGAACAATATCAAAGTATGCAATAAGATATGTCATCGAATATGTTTAAAATATAGTTATCAAATTGATAATTTTAAACATATAAACATGTCAAATCCGTCTTGGGAAGCTCCCGATAATAAGATTTTGATAAAATGCCAAGATCTGATCACGTATCTATTGTTTAAAGCAAAGTAGAGACTATTTGTTATCGCATGCAATATCGAAACACACATTGTCTGAGAGAGGAATCTGTTTTTATTAAATGAGAAGCATACCTATGTTTTCAATAGTTACTCTACACCAACATGCATCGAATATAATTAAACACCACGTTTGAAGCTCTAACATCAGCCTGTTGAGCCCCAGTAGCTAAGTCGTTATCGCCGATGGATGTACGAGGGGTTGTGAGCTTGAACCTCAGATTGACCAACCGTATTTACGACGTTTGACAAAGGCCAATGCGACAAGCGTCATTCGTCTTCAACTAATGGGCTAACATTTTATGGAGAAAAAAAACTGCCAGTTGTTTGGGAAGACTGCTGTCGATAGTACTTGTGTGAAAGAGACATGAAACACATGGGTCGGTGTTATGACCGCCGTGATATGACTGAAAAGGTGTTTAATAATTTTAAACCATAATCCGTCAATAAATCAACCAATCAATCAATATATCGCCAGTCTTCCATGAGGAGGTCAGGAGTCTTATCTACCGATGGATTCCCCTGCCATACAGCAGCTTTGACATAACGTCCGTTACATCTAAATATCCAGAATTGTTTTTTGTCATGTTGTATAACTTTATTTCTTACGTACTATAATATGTACCGCAAGTTTGTAATCATTCTTAAATCAGAAATTTTCGGTAAAGCCTACTACATGTTTGCCCACAACAACGACTGTGTCATAATTTAAAAAAAAATGAATATTTTCAGTTTGCAACAATGAAATATCATATATTGTCTTGAATGAAGGCTTCTGTATTTGAACATCGACCGTTAACTAAATTTCCACCACCATAACTAACTAAAAACAAGGATTTTCACATCCGACACAACTTCGCATGTATCAAAACACGGCGGTTTAAATATCATATGTATTGAGTGACTGTCTTACATTTCCATAAACATAGAGTTCGGGTTCTTATCGCTTGTAAAGATTCCCTGTCTCTAGCATTGTAGAAATGTGAGCTATGTGATGGAACTCAAAATCTTCATTTAATAGCGATCGAATCATTTAGAATGTGACTGCAGTATGTGTGTATGTAACTACTTAAAATGCATTTAACCGAAACAGGTTTCAATTTGCAAGATAGATAAAGATTATGTTGTTGCCTGATCTTTGTCCAGTAATGGGCTTTAATTGAATCGACTCGACAATTATAAGTTATTTGAAACATGTCAAATAAAGTGCATATTCAACGTCGAAACGTAATATTTCTTGAGAACTTGACAGATATCTTTCTCCGGTAACGTCAAGGGTGTGAAGCAAATGTTGACCGATAGAGCACAACAAACCGTTCGTTTTGTTGTGATAATTTAAATATTTAATGTAGGTTTTCGTCACGCTTGCTTTGTCGTGTTGATATTTGGCGATTGATTATCCGCTGTCTGTTTATCTGTCCTTGATGCTTTGAGTTAATCAGGTAAAGTTATTATAAAGGAAGGAGACACTTGCGTTATTAGAACATTTTTGTTGCAATAAGGGAAACGTTTACAGAACGTTCTTTTTGTAATTAGGGAAATATTTACAGAACTATCTTGTTGAATTCCCAAAAGGTGAAACTTTATATTGTATGAAGTTATATCTATTTCTTTCAAAACCAGACAAAGAAATGTACCCTTTATTTCAATAAAACAATGTTTTTACAATGAAATGTTTACTGGTACTCACCATTCCATGATTCTATTCCATAAGCAATTCAATTCCAAATTAAAATGACAAAAAACTATCATTAAATATTTAATCTATTATTCTAACAAATAATATATAGTGCAGCACTTCAGAAATAAATCAATAAAACAGCATAGGTAGGCATTATTTTTGGGTATTATACCATTGCCCCACCTACGTTTTGTGGCTTCATGAAAGAGAATTTATTTTTGTATTTTAAAACATTAGATTTGTTATATGTAACAAAAACTAAAAGTAACAAAAGGCAGAAAATCTTTAAACTTTTATTTATTTCATTCATGTTAAAAACAATTAAAAAACGTCGATAGGATGCAATGGATGAAAGATAAATGTGAGCTTATTCCGATTTTTTCTTATTTTATGTTAGTTTTCGGCTAGTTGACGCTTCTTATCACGATTGTTCTTTTCTTCTTCACACTTTGTCATGCTCTGTCATACTAACAAATCTTGTGAGATTACATAGAAAAAAAAGATAGAGTAACCGAAATATTGAAGCTAATGATGGATCATTTAAATAGGTTATGTACAATATATTTTGCAAAGCGATAACATTTCGAATTATTTTCAGTCGATCCAACTAACAACTTTGCTGCTCATTATTATGGGCCTACTCACCAATCATACCCAAACTACCACTCATGGATCAGATTCATCAAGATTGCTGTTGATATACAGGTAAGTCACCAATATTGACTTTCTTCATGGGTTTCTTCGTCATCTGTACAATACATGTCCGTGCTATACAATCGGAGCACTTGACAATCCCCGTTTCTCTTTATCGTTTATTTAGATTGGTAATATTTACTGTTTTTTACCGAAATATTTGGTAATCGACTATTTTATTGGCTGACGCAAAGGTCAATCTGAGACGACCTGTTTTGGGTTTTAATGAGATAACATATACATATATATTATTATATACACAACGTAATAACATAATATTATTATATACAAAACATCATAATATTATTATATACAAAACAAAATAACATAATATTTAACATCATGTGATAATTATTATATTACATTTTGACACTTTTCGATATCTGTTGACAAGTTAAGATGAAAATGAACAGACATTTTAGATTTCATAAATATAGTTTTACTATAATTTTGGGATGAAAAAATGGATATTATATTTTTATGTCGACATTGACACTACTTATTATTATCTCTCTATATACGATTTAAAGGTGCTGAACTCCAGATAGAGATACAAATTTTGGGTTTAAACATCTGCAAATATTGCTAATAGTGGCACAAAAGTAAGTTAAATATAGTTAAAATCTATTTTGCCAATACATGTTGAAAAACCTTCAATTGAAAGACATCAAAATATAGAAAACTTTGCTTCCCAGTAAAAATGAAGCATAAACAATCAATATTTAGATGTTTACTTTATCCCAGAATTAAGTTTCTAATATTTCAAGACAACTTTTGATTAGTTTTATATCTTTGACTATACTAACTATACTCTTGAGTTCAGCACCTTTAATCCTTTCAAGGCTGGACTTTTAAATTAATTCGTCCTGCGTCGCATTTGAAATAGTCCATAGTAAATCATGGGAACATCAAGATAAAATAATGTGCTTTGGAAGCCAACAGTGTAGAGCCTTGTTAGAGGCGGGGATGTGTCGGCAGGTATTGTTTTACTAAACGGGTTCCAAGAAGTAAATTTTTTATTCTTATCACGTGTTCGCGACTTAACCCTTTCCCACATATAACACAATCTGTAGCATATGACTTTGTAACATCTGAACAAAAATATGAAAAAACTCTGAAAATTGAAGATTAATCATTAAAGAGAATGGAAACATTGTGACTAAAGTGGTTAGCTGTAGATGCGTTTGAATACGTCTACAAGTGGGAAAGGGTTGAACACAACAAATAGCCGTAATACCTGACCTCTTACCCCGTTTCCACATTCTACAAATCTGCAGCAGACGACTTTGAAAAGATCTATAAATATGGAGAATCTCTACATGTGGGAAAGGATTAATCATTTTAGCGAGCAATGTAGATCAATATGTGTGCATCCTAACCTTCATATACATGTTCTCTTGAAAGATATTCACTAAATGTGTATAACATGGTTCAGTAATGCGATTATCGACCTCCAGTTTGGAGGACAATTTAATCGCTAGTGGTATTAGATGTAAAAGTCACAATACACCATGTAAATTCTTACCTTCTTTCCATGTTAATCAACCAGTTTCAACCCTCAATCGTCACAATTACGAAGCGTTTTACAGGAAGAACAACCTGTTTTATTGAAAAGAGTAATCTCTTAACTCTAAAATAATTCTAAGAAAATGGAGGCTCATGTATAATGCAGGATTTAACTATCCCAGCGAAGATGGTTACCGTCAAAGCAATCATTTCCAGCGCATCCAATACATGCGTTATCATGGACGCTCAACATTTTGGAGCTCTCGTAAACTCTGGATATTTTGTTGAATAAAAGTGTATAAATACTTATTTGGGATATCAATTTGTTTGGACATACACTGTTAGTTGCTTTCTTATCAATACCATGAACGATTACATATGTAGTAGTAAAAGTAAGACACCCAGAGAGAAAAGGGAGAGAGAATCTCCCGGGCGTACAAGCCCTTTGTACAAACAATCAAAAATGGCTACCAATGATGATGAAAGTAGTGATCGAATTTCTTCATTACAAAATAACATGTCAAGTAAAATGGACAAAGTGATGGAAATGCTTGGTAATCTCAGAAAAGGCCAAGAAAGTCTACAAAAAGTATTTGTCAGTAAAATTGAAAAGTTAAGAAAAGATATTTTATTCACCGTTGATAACAAAATAAAAGCCGTCAAGGTTGATATTGACCTACAATTCGCCGCCATGGACAATCGCATAGGTAAATTAGAGAGTGAGATCATTTCACTAACTCAGAAAAATGGATATAAGTATGATTACACCGTTAACAACTCAGAGATAACGGTCATAGCACAACATGAACACATGAGACCTAACCTCTCACCACTCGAAACTGCTTATGACTTAATTGCTGCCCCGGGGACAATATTCACCATGTAAAAATAAAGGACGCTAAAAGATGTTCGGACAGAAATACGGGAAAACTACCTCTACTCAAAAGTTGCTTTGGAAAATGACAACCAAAAGGTTGAGGTACTCAGAGCGACGTTTAAGTTGAAAGAGATTACCAGATATAAAAGTGTTTACCGGAGGAGCAGTAAAACACATACAGAACGTCTCCTGGAATTGAACGGCAAAACACTGTTATCTGAGATACCGAATGGTGATAGTTACCGTGTCACAGGAAATGGACGTATTATCAAGAAAGATAATCCATCTTCAACAGCCCTGTGTTCCATAGTCACAAAACTCAAAACCTGTTTTGTTCTACCTGTTTTCCATTCATAAAACAGGTAGGTTTCGTTCCATTTGATAGGCATAGCTTAAACTGTTTATGTTGTGTTTACTATGGAACACAAGGCAGGTCAGAGTAAGCGTCAGTCAACCGTGACGGACGAAGTACTGCATTAGCCCAACGCCCGGTTAGACTATAATAACCTAACCGTATCGCATGTGAATATAACAGGATGGACAGAAAATAATAACACTTTAAGAATGAAGCTTTTAGATACCTAGAATCAGAAATTATTAGTGTAAACGAAACCCATATAAAGAACTCAGACTACAATGTTTCTATAGCCGGTTATCATTTCTTCGGTCAAACACTTTGATGTTGTATTCACTCACCCGTAGCTAACACTATAACCTGCATTATATTATCATTTGCTTGGTCTTAAAGAGTCTTGTCTTGTCTCTGTCATCAGTCTATCCAGATTAGCATGAGCATTCAGAGAGTCTTACCAGGAATAACGATGTTCGCATATTACTTACATGATCTTGTAAGAGGATTATGTCAACGTTTGTCGATTCTGATGAGACTAGACAGTTCGAAACAGTAATCCTTCACTTACTATGATTACAGTAAATATACAATGACAGTATTACTCGTCCTGCGAGATGAGCTGTCGCATATTGATCACTTGACGACGTCGTCAGTTACAAGCAAATATCGACCGTCTTAGTGATGTGCTTTGATAACCGGGTCGCGTCATTCCAAGACTTAACAATTGTAGTAGTCTACACAGCTCGTAAGAAAGAGTATATGCAACTATAACAAATGAAAGAGTAAACAAAATATTTACGAATAAACTTACATAATAAAGACATTCAATGCAGCTGAAATGAAAGGAAAATAATGATAAAAATTATAGTTTTATACCTGTAAAGCAACAAGGAACGCACTCAGCAATTATAAATGGCTGTTTAACTAAATGAGACAATGCTCATGTTGACATGAGTACTTGAAATAATAATGAGAGGTGAACCGTAAGAGAAAAGTGTAGATGAACGTGAGTAATGTGACAAATAATCCCTGTGACATATTTCACCCCCCCCCCCCCAACCCCCCCCCCCCCCCCCCACCCCCCGGAGAAAAGGTCGTTCCGACATGTATCATACTAGGCGTAAGAAAAATAATTCCCTTTTATTATTTAATACTAAACAGATACAACTAATAGCCTACACATAATACAATTATATTTAACCTGAATTCTAGAGATACGTGTAAAGGAAAAATACACCAAAAAGTTTGCTAGGCCTTATAGCTAAAAAGGCAGTCATATGTTAAAGCGATAAGCCTTATTACTCTGGAAATACTCAATTGTTTTATAGTACAGTATTTAACATGTGCTACGTGTATTTGGTAAAAGTATTATTTTTAAACAAATATTATAACAATGGCAAAAATGTGTATAATGCCAAACACTATACACAAACAAATTAGGATAATTTATTATGAAATTACCTGAAACAGAATATCAAATCGACAAGCATTTAATCAATCTATCGATCGAGTCCCATGCTCTATATACTCGAGCTCTGGAACTGAAACGCTGTTTCTCCCATGTGGTACGTCTTGGAACAAATGGTGGGGGTTCTGGCCGAAGGTCGGAATTCCCTGAACACCTGGCTGGAATCACATACTTACCAGGAGATTTCGAGAGAAATTGGACATAATCCATGCTGACATTGGCAGTCCCATGAGAGGAAGTAAAGGATTACGATGGAGAAACTTTGGGGCCGCATTGGTATCTTCCCGTCATGCTTTTTTGCATGTTCAACCATTTTGTATGTATTTTGTATGGCCAATGGCACATTTAGTGCCGACTTGCCTAATAAAATTATTTGAATTGAGTTGAGTTGAGTTGGGTTGAGTTGAGGTATCTTCCCGTTGAACTCAGATTAGGTTAGGACACACAAACAAAGATGACTCTACTCCATCGATCTGCAAGTTTGGACTTACATTAAATTGGACAAGAAACCGTTTTAACATCTCGTAAATAGTGAATGAATTCAAAATTAAGCATTAAAGAAATTCATTCATCATTGAACAAATTAAAATTCTCTTTGTTTTTATGCTTTTATAAGGCTTTAAACTTTCCGCAGCCGTGAGACGAAATCGATTTTTTGGCACGTGACATACACTACTGTGACGTATTACCAATTATGTCTTTTCTAAATTCCACTTGTCTTTATAGAAATTGAAGATATTTCAAGCGTTAATAAATGACAACACCAGCATATGTTTTTGTTAATAAGTTTTGATAACCCTTTATTTGATGCTTCTTTCCATTGCGTTTGCGCGAATATATCTTTGTAGGTTGTTTTTACCTATATCTATGATAGACCCTGTATCTATCAGTATATAATTACAGACCTGGTCGTTTATAGTTTGATCAATTTATTTAATAAGATCTATGACTTACTAAGTAACTTGCAAGAATGAAAACGGTAACCTGAAATTGCCACATATAATTAACCCGAATTAGCGAGAAACTAACCCCGAAGAAGGTTACCATATATTTATGGTTAATCTAAATTTTAAATTCCAATAAAAGTAGTTTTGACAATATCTTTCATGTTACTTAATCAAAATATAAGAATGTTAACTTCGTACATACATGTAATGAAACAACAAGGTAAAGAATCAAATTGAAGTGTTTTCGACATTAATTAAAATATTACAAACTATGAACAATCTCGTTAACACTCAGACAAGCCCGTGTTTTATCTCGAGAAACATTAACTAGAATTACTTGACCAACATTGGTTTGTATGTATAATCATGATTTCAAATTGTTATATTTTCCTTCTTATATGTCCAAAATACACAGACTTAAGAGTGAAACATTTGAAAAGGTATTATTTCACATGGCCAACGACACAAAAATTTATAAATTTCATGTCCACCTACAATCACCACTACTTTGCTCTTCCGAAAATTGTATGTTTTCCTTTACGAAATTCGTGTCTTTGTGTTAAACTGTATTTGCTTTAAACATGTATGTATGTTTTATGCAATACATCTTAATAATAATTAATTTGTTATATTTTGAGTGGAGTGAAAGAAGAAAATTTGATAGGAACAGGGACGTTCTTTGGAAGAAACTTTTCCTTTTTGATCGTTTCTGTTTTTATTTAAATGTTGATAAAAAAAAGATAGCGAATGAAAACGGTAATTGTAGTAAGTGTGAAAACAATTATGCAATACTTGGATCATAAACCTTATCATTAGGCTAGCACTAATTACCATATGGCATTCAACGTGGCAGGAAATGATTACATACTATATAGTGATTATACCCCCGTTTTGTCCTACAAGTGGTCAAAGTGCGCTACCTATCAATTAACCGTTTTCGGCAAACACACATTCTGCAGCAGTCGACTTTGAAACAATCTAGGGGCAAAGCTTTACAATTGCTCGACTTTTGACACAATGTTTTTATAAGTCGCTAGCTGCAGATGCGTAAAAATGCATCTACAAGTGCGAAGGGGTTTAGAGGGATTACATATTTCAAGTTACTTGCACAAATGTGTCAAAAATACATCGAACTTCGTAAGACCCACCTCCGATTTGAAGCATAGTGGTTAATTTCTAGTGCCAATGGATTTATTATGTTACCTGCTGTCGTCGTAAGTTTGATTACACCCTACTGTATCAATCAGAGTTTCAAAACAACTATGATAATTGATTGGCCGGGGTTTAAGACCATTTAAAAGAATATATCGACGACCAGTGCACATGCCTATGTGTTTTCTGGCTTACCGACACCAGTATTCCACATTACAGTGTGTCCAAGCAACTGGCTACTTTTCAATATATATCGTTAGCCAATTGGTGGCAGACGAATGGCGCTGTAACATTGACCTTTTTTAAATATCAGACATAATGTTGGCCGAGGTTGGCTTTGAACTCAAAACCCTGGACCGACTGAGGTACCAGGAAATTGCCGGAACAATAATACTGAAGAACGCCTACTAATTCGAATAACTGTTTAACTATTTCCTACACTAGTTGACTATTAACATATATTGGCAGAAATATTGAAACTGTTTATAAATGGAAATACAATTAATGTATCATGTAGATAATTCATTGTCAAAATGAGCAAACATTGCTAATTAGAGCAACTTCTCATTTTGTCACACTTTTTTTCAAAGTTTCTATGCTACAGATGCGGCATAAGGCGTCCATATGTGGTAGAGGGTTAACATGAATTGACATGATGCTTATAGTAATTCCGTTCAATAAACACATATTCGCAAGAAATCACAGATATTTTCCATTTTGTGAAATGATTATTAAAACATTTATTGTTTGTCATCCAAGGATCAAATATATGTGCACCATGATACAATATTTCGTCAAAACTCTTCACGAACTAGCAAATATTCACAGTAATATGTACTGTCTATTCGTATCGGCTGTTATGAACTTATGACGTCACACTTCGGTTCGCCTTATCGAAGGTGTTTGGACAGATAAGCTTGAAATGGTAAATCACACAAATCTTCCGTTTTAATTTGATTACTTGAAATTTGGCTGGACAGTCTGCTTTGTTGAAATCTAGCCTCTTTATATATGAAACTTCTTTATTTTTTTATTTTTCTTTTCACGTCAGCTTTAACCCAACATTTAAACTAGAACCCGGTCTCCCGGGTCTAATTTTGCCTCCCTGACGGGAAGGTCGTTCCGTTTGTTATGGCGTTTGACCTGCCACCTGGCTTCACGGGTTGCCACTCTGTTAGTAAAATATAACCTTGAGTTTAGCCAAGTGACATAATCCGACTTTGTTAAAGCAGACGAATACTCGTCAGTAGATATGCCAAGAAAAACGTCAACCTCAAGGCAAAGAATGTCGACCAAATATAAGAAAATGCGGTGTATACCCAGTGGATTCATGCCTTTTGATGTTATACGCGTGAACTAAAGCAGAAACGCGCGCATTCCATACTCTTCTCTTCTAATGCGTCTGATTTAACCACTCAGCGATCCCATTACTATGCAAGCGGCTTGAAAAGTCATCATGACAGATACAAGAGTCAAAGCGTGCCTTTGTTGTGGTCCGTGCTGTCTGGTTCTTGGTTGGGAGAGATTTAGCAATGGGGTTTTAGTGATCAGTGATTACGAAGACATTCTCGGGCCCATATTTTGACATCTTCAATTAGGTGTAAGTTCCATTACTTTTATTTGGCTATGAATGTGCTTGTACTTTCTTATGCCAGTAAAACGATTGTATTGCACTGTATTCATTTGTAAACAGAAGAATGTGTGTGTATCATGTTGGTTATTTCAGTGTTTAAAAGTTATTGTCAGATTTAACTTATGAGCATGTTATTTTAATAATTTATATAATTTGTAAATGGCCAAAGGTAAAATGCCTTCATTATGCATTTTTCTCTCTTTTTTTCCGAAAAACAGTCAATAAAGTATTGAATCTTCATTGAATCTTGTTATTTTAATATGTTGTTACCAACACATTGGTATAATCATTTGAGTATTTAAGTGTTTGATTGAATGTATAATTACCTATTGTTTTCTTAAATCGGTTACAGTATAGAATAACTTATTGAAACGGTAGGGTATTTCCAATACAATTTATAATATTCATTATGATTAAAAATGTATAGGGTCATTCTTTTCTTTAATAACTTGTTATCAGGAAATATATGCAGCATTTTGTTATTAATCATTAATCTATTTACGGAAATAGTAAGTCTGTTAATGGTTTAATTAAAAACGGTGACATTATTATTATCTTTATTTCCTCCATATTTGAAGATTTCATAGACAATACAAACAGATCACAAATTAACTATTACAAAAACAAGCAACTACAAAGAAAAGTAAAAAAGAAAATGAGAACGAGAGAGAGATTGAGAAAATGAGAGAAAAATGCATAATTATATTTTATATATATACAAGTCAATTGCCAGAAAGAGATACAGGCAATCATAAGTTAATATCATAATACACATGAGTAACATTTTGCGAACATGCTACTATGCTTCCAACTGCATTCAGACATACAGTATAAATGAGCTGAGCAGAATAAATGCGCCCAATGAATCCAACTCCATGAACTAAATTGTTGCAACTCACAACAGAGGTCGAGATAAGGCGACCCTCTATCATAGGCACCAACATGCTCATACGAAAACGAAAGTAGAGTTGAATACGCCACGCTGCTGCTTTATATACATGGAAACTTGTGAAAACATATAAGTCAATCTAAGCCCATGCGTCGCCGGACCACTGACATCTTCCAACGCACAGAAATCAGGCGAGAACTCCACCCGATCCAAGGAATATGGTAAAGTCATGACGCTCAAGATAGAGCGACGATGGCCCTCATATACGCTAATAATATATTTTATGAATTATAGATTGACCAGACATAATAAAGAAATATATATGAAAGTTTAACAAAAGCATCATATCTTTCACCTAGCAAAATGAATAATTGATTGACAGGCATGCCAAGCAAACTGTTCACATATTCAACTCTATTCAATGCAGTTAGAGTTCTAAAAATGTTAACACCAAAGTGTTTCAAGACAAATCTATTGAATTTCAGTCTTGCTCTTTGCACAACACCACAATCTACTAAAACATGTAGTGTGAAATTAACTGCCAGGTTGCTTGCATTGCATTTCGGACAATCGGGCTTGACATATCCAATGTAGGCAATAAATTGAGCAACACTGAAACAATATTGTAAAATATCTGGGTATTTCTTGGCAAACAGCCACACCGGAGACTCTTGTAAACAAAGCTGTATTTTTCTGTATTGTATAAAGTCTTCATGATTTGTTTCACATTCCCACAACCGTTCGTATTGCTCGTTTACTTTGAATGAGTATATCTTTTTCCACGAATATTTCGAAGGAAATGTACAACTTTTATAATATCCAACTATAAAATCATATAAGTTATACCTTTGCAAAATGGAGAGTATTTCAGAAATAAAACCGGAAGTCGATGTCCCTGTCATATACGAGCAAAGACGAGCTAAAAACATATCTTTTGCAGACGACTTATTATGCAATTTACAAAATTGTCCAAAGAGATTTTACTTCCTCTTTTCTATTTCTGATTCAATCGGCAAACTTCCAATTAATCCCAGTGCAATGTTTGTCCTAGATCTATGCTTTAGGCCTTGTATATGTTTTATACACAATCGATGAACTCGTTCTAATAGACTTAAGTCATTACTAGAAGAAATGGAGAGTAATTCAGTTCCAAATAGCGCTTTCGGAAGTATGACAGAAGTGTATATTTTCTTACTAGTAAGTGGATTCAAACCTTTAGAATGAAGGCCATCTTTACTCATACTGAACAGACTTCGACGAAGCTTCTTACAAACATGCTGAACTGGTACATTAGAAAGTTTATATTCGCTGCTGATAATTCCAAGATGAACAACCTCTTCTGTTTCCTTCATGTTTTCACAACCAATACTCCAAGCCTTATTTCTACGAGTGTAACAATGTTTCGTTTCGTTAAAAATTACTACATGACATTTCTCAGCATTATACTGATATCTCCATTTACACGAGTATGAATAGCAAGTGTTAATCATGGTCTGAAGTGAATGCATCGAAAGAGACAGAAGCGCCATATCGTCTGCAAATGAGGGAGCACAGAAATCAAAGTTATTGATCTTAAAACCAAGGTTACTATTAACTAGTATTTCAATCAATTAATTGATATAGCATAAATATAAGAACGGGGACCATACCCCTCCTTGCCGAATTCTCATCTGATGAAGTCATAATTCGTGTGCCTATTTTTTTTTTATAGTGAATCTTAACATGAGGGAAACAAGCGGTAACAGCATTATGAAATAAAACAGCTGGGAAATTGCAATGCATTACTTGTGAACAATAGAATAATTATATTTTTAAAGAAAAGATGTAGCATATGTACACAAATAAAGTTTATAGAGAAAGACAAAGTTCACAATATATAATGCGTGGTAGATGAATTCTGAGATTTTTTTATTATTTAGATGACATTAAATCTTACTCTTTATTTTATTTATCATGATAACAGACCATGATTGTGAATAGAAAGGACAAAACATTTACCTCTGAAAATTTAAACGGTGATCCGTCCACGCCTTTTCATCGTATTCTCGAGTACGGAATGGCTTCCGATTGTAGTTGTGGATCGGTACTGAGTTATTTTCGAATCGATACAACAACTACTGGTATGATACTGGATCCCACGGTAAGAAACATACTAACCGCCAGAAAATATATGCCGCAGTAAAAAAAAAATCCGGAAATATTTGAAATGACCAATTCATTTAGGTATTTCATGAATATGTACCTCGGAAATGTTTGAATTTACTGACAATGACACATCTTTTTTTTCCACAATTTTACTGCTTCATAACACAGTGAAATAACATTCATGTTAAACAAACAAACTGGAATCCCGTTGATGATTACGATAATTGATGTTCAAAGTTCTAATTGTTTGTTTATTGTTTAGCAAACATTCTTAGTATACAATTTTCTTTCTTAAATGATGTAACTTAATTCCTCCTGTGACTCGTACATTATGATATAGATGAATGTTGAACTAGAACTCAGAGAAGCCTTGTTTCAGACGAATTGTGAAATTGTGTTGTTAGTTTTAACAATAAGAGAAAAATCTCATTCCGAGTTACACAGATTATATATGATGTAAAGCATGTGCGGTCAGTAAATACGCAGGTGAGACTGTGCTTGCGTATAGTCTCTCCATTACCTTAACTCTTCGCTAACACTTAGTTGGACCATAGAGGTAGATCTTGACAAAAACTGAATTCTAATCTGATACCAAATTGGGGATGCATTAATACCTCTATTCACTTGATTATAACTCATAATAACTTATTATCATCTTTCTAGACAGTCATAAAGCGTACTTTGATTCAACGACATCATTATATGTCACAAAAAGAAACGTCAAAAGCTCTTTTCCCCTTAAATTGAACAATTATGCAGTAAAAAACTTTGAAAACATCAAGGCAAAACCATAAATCCCCTAAAAACGAAAGTTTTAATACTGAAACAATTTAAAGAAAACTCTGTGATAAAAGGAGGAATGTCTGCCGCAAAAGCTTCAGAAAGCGGATATATGTGGCAAAGGGTTAATAGTAATGAGTCACGTCAAGCAAATAATCTCCAGTTGCATCTTGCACAAGTGAAGGATATTTTGTTAATTGAATTTTAACACCCTTAGCGAAGGTGCATACATTTATGTATCACATAATGAACCTTTTGATAAGAGGCATTTTTCATGTTCTAAAATCCTTATTTGACATTCAAACCCTCTGTTGTGGGTACTCAAAAGACTCGTCTCAGTGAGACGATTCTTTTGAGAACCACAACATAGGATTTTGTTGAGTAATAAGAGAAATATTGAGGGGAAAAGAACTGTTCACTCCCTCTTATCTAATCCCCTGTTTCAGTTATCATGGACAGCGACCAATGGTGAGATTAGAAGTTTCTCGAGAAGTACTGGCGGTGAAGTCATACGGGCGAACTGTGGCGGATGTTGTGGTTATTGTAGTGTTGGAGGTGACATGATTCTACATCTTAACCCAAACTACGGTTAGTTTTAACAAGAGTGCCGCTGGTATGGAATGGACATGCGTGCTTAGAAATTTGTGTAACATGGAGCGTCTGTCTCGGGTGCGGCTGGTCGCGGCTTCGATAACCGGCTCGGTCATAAGATGGAAGGAATGACAATCCTAGTTGGCGCTCAGGGTGGCAGTGGTAGAATTTGTCCTGACTGGCTTATGATAGGATAATGGACCAGTAGTTCTGGTAGCTTACCTAGGAAACGCCCTGGTTAAACTGAAAACAACTGTTGAAAGCGACATAAAACACGCACAAACAATAAACTAATTTAACTATCCCTCGTATATATACGTACATAAAACTATACCTAACGCATAACGTAACAAAACATATTGACACAGTGATATGGAATACCTGATCCGATAAATTGATATGCAGTCAAACCTGTGCTAAAGACCAAATTTGTGGTTGTATTTGTTTGTTTGACGTGTCCGCTTGGACACCATTATATGTATTTTTGTTTATTATGATTGTATGACATTTTGTTTACATTATTGGGTGTCATTGCCAATGTTATACCTAATACAGTGTACTTTCAAGCAATATTTACTTCACATGGTGCTTGGTCATCTGCCTCATACGAATATTTAAGTGTTTAAGCTTATCTATGGCGATGTCATTTTTCAAAGTCAGCTTTTAGAAGGTAAAGACAATTCAGATAGTACCCTGTCTTATAGCATCTGTCTTTACTCTGGTCAGGCTTAGCTTGGCAGTATTTAACTATCTAGAAACAAATACTCGTGTCACTCATGGAAGGTCGAGTTCATATTAATTGAAATACTATATTCGACTCTAACAACAATATAACACTTTAAAAAATGTTGTTAATAACTTACAAAATTGTTTTGGAAAAGTAGAAACATTTTCTGAATAATCGTAGAAAAATATAAATTGAGTTGATAAATGTTCTTTAGAATAAGCGGTGTAAAACGAAGTTGTATTATGGTATATTTTTAATCATGTATTTATCTGTTTTACAGTGGTTGCTGCCTCAGAGGCCACGATGCCGTACTGTCCCTAATGGCTAATCCGACATGAGATACGAACTAAATACACTACCTATTTAATAAACAAGGCGGTTCTACCAAATAGAATGAAGTATCTCTGATATTGCCAGAAATCAACTGCTTAACATTTAATTTGTTAGATTTTGAAATATATATATTGCTTTAGTTGCTATTAAGGATGTACTGAACTGAAAAGTGGATTTTTCATAATATTTAACTTTTGTTGTAATATTGGTTTTTTGACAGTTGGATATATGTTAAATTAAAAAAAAAAGCCAGAAAAAAAAAGTTTTCACGCAAATTGCCGATATTTGAAAGATGATATGCTAATTGTTTATCGTCTTGTGGTTTTAATCTCATTCTGAAGGTATTTTATCCATATCTTTGGAAGTTCATGCGATACATTGTAGTTAAAGCTAAAAAATAGACACTATTTGACACTAAATAGACAATTTCAAAACTTTGAAATAAGGAAAAAACATATTTGTAATATTTAACTTTTTCTGAAACTTCTCTAAATTATTTCAATTACTATCATTTATCAGATTTTAATAAGAAAAGTATATGTCATTGGGCAATATTTTCATTTTTCCTTCTTTGAATGGCTAAAAAATGTTAAAATATGAATATATATTTATTAATTTTTCAAACATATCTTCAAATGTCAAAAAAGTTTTCCAATATTTTCTACTTTTTTTCAAAACAATATGGTACTATACAAGTTCTAGTTTAAAATTTATATACATGGACTTTAATATGTTCTTTTTGCCCAGTTTTATTTCATAATCAAACACGGCAACTGGACAGTGTCTCACGAAAAAATGAAGGCTCATGAAAAAAATAGGCCCTTTATCTCAAGCAAATTTTATCCACTTTTTTTTAAATTTTGATGAATTATAAAAAGGTATAATGACTAAACAGGTTTTAATTGACAACAAAATAAGAAGATTTAAGAAAGTAAAAAAAAAAAGAAAAAAAGTTCAGTACATCCTTAAGTTGCCCTTGTCTAAATCAGAAATGTGTCTTCATTTTCATCTTAACCGTATTTCATGGGTTCAACGAATCCGTTAAAATATTACGTACGCTCGCACGCACGTACGATCGTATACAAACATGCACGCACGCACGATCGTTTACACCCATACACGCTAACACGATCGTTTACACGCATACACGCTAGCACGATCGTTTACACGCATACACGCTAACACGATCGTTTACACGCATACACGCACGCACGACCGTATACACCCATACACGCATACACGCTAGCACGATCGTTTACACGCATACACGCATACACGCTAACACGATCGTTTACACGCATACACGCACGCACGACCGTATACACCCATACACGCTAACACGATCGTTTACACGCATACACGCATACACGCACGCACGACCGTATACACCCATACACGCTAACACGATCGTTTACACGCATACACGCATACACGCATACACGCACGCACGACCGTATACACCCATACACGCTAGCACGATCGTTTACACGCATACACGCTAACACAATCGTTTAAACGCATACACGCACGCACGATCGTATACACGCATACACGCAAGCACGAGAGAGAGAATGTGTATGAGGGACGGAAAGACAGACAGAGACATTGAAACCACAATTGAATTTAACAAAGTGTGCAATTGAAGGAAAAATGGATTTGATTAAAAAACAAGAGGTCCATGAGGGCCTATGCTCTTCTGGCATAGATCTGGGTTAGGGTTAGGGTTAGGGTTAGGCTGGTTTTCGAAAGGAACCGAGCTGTCATTAATATTTAACTACCATCTAAATTTGGTGAAGATAGGATAGTACATGGAGGCTCTATTGTGTTCACAAGCTGTATTATAGCAATTTTGACAATTCCAAGTGCCATAATCCAGTCTTGCATGGGCGGAACTGGCTGGTTTGCGAAAGGAAACGAACTCTCATGGATATCTAATTACTGTATAAGTTTGATTGAGATACACTCAAAACTGAAGACTTAATCGCGTTCACAAGCAATTATTAACGGACGCACGCACGCACGGACGCACGCACACACGGACGAACTCATGGGAGAGTACTTGTGGGGTTAATTCCTTTGATGTTTTTTTGTGGGGTGCACCCCACAAGTATGCAATTCATTCCGTAATTAACCCCCATTTTACGGAATGAATAACATTAATATGCAAATGAGATACCTGTTATCAAAAATAAAAATAAACCATTTATCTAAGTGTCTTTATAAGGGTGGTGTGTGGGCTTTAGAAAAAACACGCACCTCACAAGTACTCTCTCATGCGGACGGACACACGCACGGACGACGGAAACAACGCCATTGCATAACACAATTTAGTTCATGTGAATAATATTCGAAACAACAGAGTTATGATGACCCTAGAACGCACCCAATTTGTCTCATTCCCGGAAGCCTTGTTTGCTGGCAATTAAGTTAGGTTAAATCTACTTTAGTAATCTGTACAGTTCACCTAAGAATCATTTAAGATAGACTATTTCACAAACGAGTTGCTATAATCAGAAGAGAACATATTTCAGAAACGAGTTGCTATATTCAGAACAGAACATATTTCAATGCACTATTCATATTTCATAATATATTATATAGATTCGAACTGGCAAAGCGTTTGGAGGCCTAATGTAACGGTCAATCAACTTTGTTTTAGCTAGTTTGGAACCCAATATGCATAAATTATTACAAAATTGAATTTTGTTTGAAAAGATATGTCGCTATGCATTATAAGCTAACTGTCTCATATCTCATGAAAGTCAGGCAGTTTTGCCAATCACTTCCGTGCTGACTATTTCGGAAACTTGTCATCACAGAATCATTCATGTGTGAACTTATTTCATACTCTGACTTATTTAAGATGTAAAACATAGACACGAAGTGCGGGTTGAGCAATTGCGATCAATCACATTCCGTCGTCGTTTGTCCGTCCGTTCAGATATATCTATAAACAACCCCAAATAACTTCTCCTAAGCAAATGGATTTGTTTGTTTGTATGATATTTTACGCCGCTTTCAACATTTCTTTCCACTCATATTACGGCGTTTCCTGATAAGTTAAAAGTTCTACAAGTCATTTTATCCTGACACAAGCGAGTCAGTCGTTATACTAACCTCACAATTCTGAGCGCAAAGGAGGGAATGCCATTATAAGTCCACGGTAGATGCATGAAATAAAATATGTTTTGCATTTTTCTCCACAATGCAACGTTATTTTGAAAACATGAAATAGATGAAATATAGGTGCTTATTTGGCTTGAAACAAATTTAGAAAATAACAAACTCAATAAAATAAATCAACAGAAATAATAAAATCGCTTCTTTCGCTCCCAATAAATGTTGTGCTAGACATGTTTAAACTTTTTACTTGGGCTCTCACAACAGGCATTTTGATTGCGCCATTTATATATAATATGCATCACTGACGTTCGGGCGCTCATCTTAATAATTGTTTTTATCTTCTTTTGCATTTTTTCACTTATTAAATAGAATTAAGAAATAATAATAAAGAATTTAAATGGTATGTAGATTACTGTTTAGCAGATAAACAATTTAAAGGGTGATCTGCTTTTTAAATTTTAACATCTGTGGAATTATGAGTATAATTACAATGTACAGTTAATATCATTTTGAGAAAACGAGAAAGTTCATATGTTACCCTTTTTTGCAATGTATTAAAAGGGAAAGGGTTCGATGGCTTTTTATTGCAAGGTAATCCCAAATTGTCTGTTTTGTGGTTCTTTCCATAACAACAAAACTTCCTATAATCTGTCAAAAAAATCCTAAAATGTGTATGTGGAATTTCAAAAATCCTTGAATTAGTCTCAATGAAAGCACCAAGATGAAACGTCAAGATGACTCATTTGCATACTGTTTTAATGATGTGTGAAATTATTACAGTCTTCCGGCGACATTGGTGCATTGCCACAACTTTCTCCTGTTACCATTTTGAGTGGATTTGGTATGGCCCGTACTAGTCCGATGTGTAAATGACGTGACACGATTGTTCCTAGGGTTACGTTCTTACAATACTGTTCAATTTAGTTCAATCCGTTTAAAACATGGCCTCAGTGGGGCGTGGCTCAGATTATCCTTTATGTATAGAGTAAAAGATTGAAAAACTTCCTGTTCAAAAGTACTGGCCCGATTTGAAGAAAAAAAAAACCCAGCTGAAATATTTCCTGGGTGACCCATTTTATAACAGCTTAAAATTAATGATCTTTTATTACATCAGATAGCTTCTATTACTATGTAGGTCTCAAAGAAAGGGAGACAATTTCACTTCTGCTTTTCGCTCTATTCATTTAAGATCTTGAACTTTATTAATAATTATTGTGGCTTAACCATATATTATATTTTTATTTGACTGGTCCTCTTTGCAGACGACATGCTGGTGTTAAGTGAAAACATCAATGATTTACAAAGCACTCTCAATATCATGTACCAGTACTGTAGTAAATGGAGATCAGTGGTTAATACGGACACATACACAATAACTGGTTTAAGAAAACGGGGTGGGTTAAGGGAAAATGAGTTTTGGACAAACTATAATGAAAGTATAGAGATTGTAAATGACTTTACTTATAAAGGAATTTTCAGTTTTATTCAGAAAGTTTTAGGCAGACAAAGGCTTAAAGGCGTTGATTTTGAAACCTCAACCATTTCAAACTAGTTTATGCTTTTGTTAGTTCAATCCTAGGATTTTTAAGAGAAATATTGGTGTTGACTAAATCAAAAGAATTAGAAAGGATACAATTGAAATTTTGTTAAAGTATATTAATTGTGAAAAATCAAAATTTAATGCAGCGTTTACCGTGAGCTCGGCAGATACCCATTACATATCAACAGATATTCAATAATGATTAAATATTGGGGACAAATCTTGACTACTGAAAACATCATCATGAGCAAGCATATTGTATCTCTCTACAGTTGAAAACAGTTGAGAAGGGGGGGGGGGGGGGGGGGGTGCAAATAATTTGTGTACTAATATAAGGGATCTTTTAAATAAGTTCGGTATTGATTATGTAAGGGGTAAAACCATGAGTGTAAATCATAAACATTTTCATAAACTATTTAAACAGAGGCTGATTGATGATTTTTATCAAATAATAGAAGGTAAAGTTGATAATTGCGTATCAATTTATTTCAAGCAATAATGGTGTGGAAAGGGTAGACATTTTACCTCGTAAGTGGCCTTCATACATTTCAAAGCTCAGGTTGTCGTCCCATTCAACTAAGAATAGAATCGGGTAGATATGGAAATAACAGGGTGGAAAGAATCCAGCGCTTATGATAACTCTGTGAAAACATGTATTAAGAGGATGAGTACCACGTTATATTAGTTTGGTGATACGTACTCTGATCTTAAATCGCTGTTTTTTCAAAAGGTATTTTTGATAACAAGAACGAATGTATAAATTCGTTATATTATTTAAAAACAACCAATAGGTGTAAACTTCTTACTCGTGCAAAATTAATCAAGGAAGCT